>SNQJ01S0071397.1:4991-21470 GCA_010110895.2 Picea sitchensis | reverse complement strand
GATAATTAATGTAAAAGATAATTAATATGGTAATTATTAATTATATTATGAGTTATTGAGGTCGGCCCTGTTGTGCCAATAAACACCACTTTTGATGTGTCCAGTCTAGTATAAATAAAGGTGATTTCCCCATTGAGGAAACACAACACACATGTGATTTTGGAAATTTCAGCAAGTACAAGTTCTAGGGCTAAAGTGCGCACCTCTCTTGGGCGATAGCCTTCTTGGTTTTGGAGAGCATCCTTTTGTGTGCTAGGTCTATGGTGTGGGAGGTCTTTCTCTTGAGAATATAGCAAAGGATTGCTGGGTTTTCTTCCCTTGTTGAGAATGGTTTCCCAGGATATTTCTTGTGTTCTTGTGCATGGTATTTCTTCTTGTGATCTTGATTATTGCAACAATTGTTAATGGTGTAGCTGCATTTGTCTATGGTTCAAGTAAATGCTAAAATTGAAATAAACCTCATGTTTGAGCCTAGCACAGTGAAAATTTAACACAAGAAACTAAAAGGGGTAGGAAAGGGGTGAAGTGGTGCACTCTCTTAACCAAACACCTCACCAAGGGAAACATTAATATGCTGAAGAAAATGACAGGAAATGTTAGTGGGGGCAAGATCACTAAAACCTATACTCCGGGATATGCTCATGCTCATTGCTCAGGCATTGCCAAGTAACTATGGGGTCTTGCTACAAAACCCCCATGCAACATATGTGGTACCACAACCTACAATTGGGACTTGACATCTTTTGCATGATATGTCATCAAACTTGGCAGACTTCTCCTTTAAAGGCAGTGGTCAAAAGACTTGAATAAGAGTAGTTAACTTCCTAGTCAGAGACCATCCCTTCCCCATTCATCCAGTCAATCAAATGCATACAAAACCTCCTCAAATCAAGACTCTATCTTTAGTGTATGTGCTCAAACCCAACTTCTTACCATTATTCAAATTCTTCTCGATCCATAAATAAATAAACCATTCTTGAATAACCTTTTTGATATCTTAGATAAGTAGACTTAAACTCAAATTTGTAGGATAACAATTTGGATACACTTTGTAGACTAAAATTATTCCTCAAGCTATTACTATTGTTGCTATTACTTCCTCTCAAGGCTAGTAAACATTAAGACTAGACCAAAAACCTTAACATGCAACCAACAAAAGAAATGAACTCGAAAGGATCTTTATTAATATTCTCGACAAGATTACATATGCTCAAAATATATATATTTGTGATTGGTTCACCACAACCCTACCAAAATCCATTCTAGAGATGGAACATAACTGTTAAGACATGTCATACATGATTTATTTTTTTATCATTTGCTTTTATTCTAAGCATGTATTCTGTTATAAGCAATTATTTTTGCACTCGATTGCAAGAATTCACTAGTAAGATTAGTCAAAGTTTCTACATTTAAAAATAAATTCTATCCTTAAAATTATCCCTGATTCTGACATTTTTAAAATAATTATCCTTGGAAACCTTAGTCATGACATAGGAAAACCTGCCAGCTAATCATAATTAGCTAGAAATGAGTGACTTAAGAAAACCTTTCAATAATTAGCTAGAAATAGGTGACTTAAGAAAACCTGCCAATTAATCATAATTGTCTAGAAATGCGTGTAATATTCACTAGAAAGTGTTCAAGTACATGAAAAACGCCTCCAATGTGAATAAAAACATGGTGATGTTGTTGGAGATCAAAAAATGACCAAGAAACTCAAAAGGGGTAGGAAAGGGGTAAAGTGGTGCACCCTCTTAACTAAACACTTCACCAAGGGAAACATTAATATGCTGAAGAAAATGATGGAAAATGTTAGTAGGGGCAAGATCACTAAAACCTATACTCTGGGATATGCTCATGCTCATTTCTCAGGAATTTCCAAGTGACTATGGGGTCTTGCTACAAAACCCCCATGCAACATATGCGGTAACACAACCTACAATTGGGACTTGACATCTTTTGCATGATATGTCATCAAACTTGGTAGACTTCTCCTTTAAAGGCAGTGGTTAAGAGAATTGAATAAGAGTAGTTAACTTCCTAGTCATAGACCATCCCTTCCCCATTCATCCAGTCAGTCAACTACATACAAAACCTCCTCAAATCAAGACTCTATCTTTAGTGTATGTGCTCAAACCCAACTTCTTACCATTATTCATATTATTCTCGATCCATAAATAAATAAACCATTCTTGACTAACCTTTTTGATATCTTAGATAAGTAGACTTAAACTCAAATTTGTAGGATAACAATTTGGATCCACTTTGTATACTAAAAATTATTCCTCAAGCTATTACTATTGTTGCTATTACTTTCTCTCAAGGCTAGTAAACATTAAGACTAGAACAAAAACCTTAACATGCAACCAACAAAAGAAATGAACTTCGAAAGGATCTTTATTAATATTCTCGACAAGGTTACATCTGCTCAAAATATATATCCTTGTAATTGGTTCACTACAACCCTACCAAAATCCATTCTAGAGATGGAACATAACTGTTAATACATGTCGTACATGATTTTTATTTTTATCATTTTCTTTTATTCTAAGCAAGTACTCTGTTATAAGCAATTATTTTTGCACCCGATTGCATGAATTCATATTCAATTTCCAAGAAATAGATAGTTTGTATATTAAGGACTAGTAAGATTAATCAAAGTTTCTACATTTTAAAATGAATCCTATCCTTAAAATTATCCCTGAATATGTCATTTTTAAAATAATTATCCTTGGAAAGCTTAGTCACGACTTAGGAAAACCTATCAGTTAATCATAATTAGCTATAAATGATTGACTTAAGAAAACCTTTCAATAATCATAGTTAGCTAGAAATAGGTGACTTAAGAAAACCTGTCAATTAATCATAATTGACTAGAAATGCGTGTAATCTTCACTAGAAAGTGTTCAAGTACATGAAAAATGCCTCCAATGTGAATAAAAAACATGGTGAAGTTGTTGGAGATCAAAATATGACCAAGAAACTCAAAGGGGTAGGAAAGGGGTGAAGTGTTGCACCCTTTTAACCAAACACCTCACCAAGGGAAACATCAATATGCTGAAGAAAATGATGGAAAATGTTAGTAGGGACAAGATCACTAAAACCTATACTCTTGCATATGCTCATGCTCATTGCTCAAACATTTCCAAGTGACTATGGGGTCTTGCTACAAAACCCCCATGCAACATATGTGGTAACACAACCTACAATTGGGACTTGACATCTTTTGCATGATGTCATCAAATTTGGCAGAGTTCTCCTTTAAAGGCAGTGGTCAAGAGACTTGAATAAGAGTAGTTAACTTCCTAGTCAAATACCATCCCTTCCCCATTCATCCAATTAATCAATTGCATACAAAACCTCCTCAAATCAAGACTCTATCTTTAGTGTATGTGCTCAAACACAACGTTTTACCATTATTCATATTCTTCTCGATCCATAATTAAATAAACCATTCTTGACTAACCTTTTTGATATCTTAGATAAGTAGACTTAAACTCAAATTTGTAGGATAACAATTTGGATCCACTTTGTAGACTAAAATTATTCCTCAAGCTATTACTATTGTTGCTATTACTTCCTCTCAAGACTAGTAAACATTAATACTAGACCAAAAACCTTAACATGCAACCAACAAAAGAAATGAACTTCGAAAAGATCTTTATTAATATTCTCGACAATATTACATATGTTCAAAATATATATCTTTGTAATTGGTTCATCACAACCCTACCAAAATCCATTCTAGGGATGGAACATAACTGTTAAGACATGTTGTACATGATTTTTTTTTTATCATTTGCTTTTATTCTAAGCAAGTATTCTGTTATAAGCAATTATTTTTGCACCCGATTGCATGAATTCACATTTCCAAGAAACAGTTCAAGGTTTAACATGCACATTGAGTATTCTCTTCATTAACATTTCACGAGTTATCTACTCTTTACTTGGTTTCTTACAAGCTTCATCACAATAATTCTTCAAAAGGAAAAGCGTTTAATTGAGTAATTAATCTTTTTAGGGTTCACATAGAATTCACAATGTATAATCAGGGTAATCTCTGGACATATCAATTCATAATTTGTATTGATGTATAATTAAATTGCTAGCAGTCAAATAGATGTACACCCATTATTTCACAAACAAGAGAGTGTTTTACATCAATTTGATATTTGACTTGGTCGTGACCTTAAAATTAGATTATTATTATTATGAACATTCCAATTGAAAAATTTCACAATTCAATTTATAAACGGTTGTGAGAAAAATACATGTAAAAACTTGCTTATAACCTCGCATTCTCAAACATATATGCTTTAATAACTTACCCCTGTAACAAGTTGCCTATGTAGTGTTACATAAGACCACTCTGTCCAACCCTGAACTAACAACTCAATTACAATGGATAAAGATTAGGAAGTTGAATCCTCACTTTGATTTCTTAAAAATTTCTCATTCTATTGTCGTCATTTTGTAACCCTCAACTGTCATAACATCATCAATATTTCGACTGATTTCAAATTCCAATTCATATGGTTGGACTTGGTAAAGTATTTATTTAGGCTTTTTAATTTTCACAATTTTTTCATTTCCTTTCATTACAATTATGTGATTTATATTATAATGTAATTGCATGTTCAAGTTTTAAAATTGTGTTTATAAAAGTTAAAAATGATTAAAACTGTAATTAATCCTTAGTATTGTAGATTTCTTTTTAATTTAAGCAAAAACGATTTAACTTATATTCTATATAATCAAAGAATTTAGTTTTTTTTAATGATTAAAACCCATATAAATTAATAATAATTAAAGTATATGATGATCTGGATTTAGGAGCGGAACGAACTGATTAACACACTGAATACAATAAACAAAGAGATATGAAGAATACCACAAATATCCAGTGAACAATATCTTCTATTAAATAATGAAATAGGCTGAAATTGTAAAACAACAAAACTGAAACTTGCTTGAATTGTGGTAGCTATCTTCGAGAAGAGATGTGGCTGCTACGCACATCCGTTTGAGCAGAATGGATTACAATGAGGCTCCAGAGCCCTTTTTGATATTACTCATGAATTCCAAAACCCTAGACATCCAAAAAACTAACCCTAGAAGGTGAAACACCAAAAGTCATGTGGGCTCTATGGGTAAGTTGGTGTAATTTGGTACCTCAACTTCCTAGGGCTGTAACATTTGCATACGATCTTCGTTTTAGGCATGTGATAGCTCGTTGGAAAGGTCTTTCAGAGAGCTACATATTCCCCTGTCAAACTCTGATTCCGTCTATAGTTTGAATGTGGCGAGCCAAAAAAAACAACGTTTAAGGCCCCAAAACGACCCCATAAGTAATACAAGATGTGCTGACATGAAAACATACAAATGAGCTAGTTGGATTAGGCAAGAGGCCACCCGTATCCACCTAGAGGATGTGTGGGGCTTCAGACAACCCCAAAAGTGTAGAACCCACAATTACAAAGCAGTACAAAAGAACGTGCTGAACAAAAAACGGACACGAGGAGCCAGTTGGAAGAGGTGGGTGGTCACCAATATCCATCTGGATCAATCCTCCCCCCTTAGGAAGCAATGGTCTCCATTGCGTTGAGTTCCCCCATCAGGTGAGAAAAAATCTACTGGATTTGGCCCCGGGTGAGCCACTTGCCTTGGTGTAGGAGTTGCCTTGCCTTGAAAACCCGATAAAGCTGGATCCGTTGCTGGCGAGTGACCTTGACCTGTGTGTCCACTATCTAATTAGTGGATTCTTGTTCCATGCAATCAGAGTTGAGCTCTGTGGGTGTCAGCTATTCTGCAATCTTAGAGGTGTCCAATAATGGTGGAAAATATGTCCGAAGGAGGTCCACATTGAATACTAGATGCATGGCAATGAAGGGTGGAGTGTTGAGCTCAAAATCATTGCTACCCACCGTCTTGGTGACAGTGTAAGGCCCATAAAAAAATGGGCGAAGCTTCTGATGGGGCTCGGTGAGATGCTCCTTCTGCATATGTAACCAGACTTTGTTGCCAAATTGAAACTGGTGTGGTACCCTGTGTTGATCATGGCGTTGCTTGTACTTAGCATTGGATTTTTGCAAAATCTCCTGGACCTGTTGGCAGATGTGCTGAATCCGCTCAATGAATATGGTGGCTTTGTCGATCGCAGAATGATCAGGAGAAGAGTCTGTCTGTGCGGTGGCAAGAGGAAGTGCAACATTAATGGGTCCCTAGTGTTGGAATCCCAGACCCAACTGAAATGGGCTATGGCCAGTGGAACTATAGAGAGCATTGTTGTAACTGTGTTGGACATATGGGAGAGTCTCGTCCCATGTACATGGATTCTTAGAATTGTACATGCGCATGATGTGCACAATCATTCAATTGCCGACCTCTGTTTGGCCATCAATTTAGGGGTGGAAAGCATTGGATTTGGTGAGCTTGGTGTCCAAAAGAGACCAGAGACTCGACCAAAAGGTGCTGAGGAACATGCTGTCTCGGTTGAAGATGATTGTCTATGGTATCTCAAAGTGGACCCAAACTCGTTCGAAGAAGAGCTTGGTAGTATTTGCCGCAGTGAAATTCTTCTTACAGACTGTAAGGATGGCCATCTTCGAAAACCGATCAATGACCATGAACACACAATCATTTCCTTGCTTGGTGGACGCCAAGCTAGACATGTAATGCATTGAGATGGATTCCCAAGGCTTCTCGGGAATAGGATTAGGGGTGTATAAGCCTTGCTTCTTGATGGCTGGTTTGGCAATGGCAGAGGCAATGCATAGATCTGATATACTTGCTGATGTTTTGTCGAAGTTTTGGCCAATAAAAATGTTTCTGAAGAACGACCACAGTTTTCTCTACGCCAAAATGTTCTGCCACCCGACTGTAGTGGGATTCCCATATCAACTTTGCACGCTCACTTGTAGGAATGCAGAGATGGCCTAGGTGGCATAAGAGTCCGTCTTGAATGTGAAAATCAATGACATTTGCGCCTGTACCCAAGAGCTGGTAGGTGGTGGTGATGTTCGGATCTTGTTGATAAAGTTGGATCCACTCAGATGATTCATGTCCACAGGAATGGAGCACAGTGGTGAGTGCAACCATAGGATTTCGACTGAGGCAGTCAAAAACACGATTGGAGATACCTATCTTATACTTGATGTTGATATGGAATTGCTGCAGGTGGGTGGACCACTTCTGATGGTGGTCATTCTACAATTTCCCTTGTGTCTGTATGAACTGCAGAGGCTTGTGATCAATGTGTATGATCGCCTCTTTCCCTAGAATGTAATGTTTCCATTGACCACAGGCTTGTACAATGGAATACATTTCCTTGTCATAGGTGGGGTATTTACGGACAATATCAGAGAGTGTCTCACTATGGTATACCACCAGATGCCCGTGCTGAGTGAGAAATGTGCCCACAACATAGTCAGATACATCAGTCTCAATATCGAATGGTTGCTGCAGATCAGGCAAGGAGAGTAATGGAGATGACCATAGGCGATGCTTCAGATCATCGAATGCTCATTGTTGCTCCTTCCCTGTAATGTTCCTGACTTGGCTAGTCTAGGAAACACTGCTAACGTGTGTGTAGGATTAATCATTTATGACATAGAAATGATCATACAAATAACAAATGCGACAAAGGATTGCAAAGTTTATATTATGATATCTCTGCGGAGTACAAAGGTCGAATGCGGCTAAATAAAATGAATCACTCGACTAGATCAAAAGACAAAAGGGTCTTAGTCGGAATACAATAAGATAACTAAATGATAATACCCGATAATAGATGAGCATTGCGAAATCAATGGATGAGTTGGAACTATGGCAGCTCGTACGATAACTGCTGTAAGTCTGGAAAGTTCACCCTGGCGGCTATACCTCTTGGAATGGCCTGGAACTGTCCCAAATGGTGTGCCCTGCTCTAGCTCACAAGCCTGGTAACTGACCGACCCCTTTGCTGGTGGGTCTGGACCTCAGATGGATCCCCTTGGGGGAATGCGCCCCTTTCTCACTGGCAAAATGCGTCCTAGTGATTCCACCGTTGGAATCGGTCGAGATGCATCTCAAAATGAGCACCTTGGTCTACTGGGAAATGGGTCGAAAGGGTTTCCCTGAATATGATTTGATGCTCTCTCGGGAACCCTGAATGTCTCCGCCAAAAGTGCTGCACTTCCAAGTCTGGAAAATATGCCGCACTTCCAAGTCGAATGCCTGTACCTTCATCACCCATTTCTGTTGGCGCTCACTGAGGTCCTTCTGCTCAAGGAAATACTTCAAGCTGTTGTGATCTGTCTTGACCACGAATTTGTCGCCCACCAAATATTGTCTGAATTTGGTTAAGGCATGCATGATTGCCAACATCTCCTTGTCATAAATGGAGTACAACCTCTCGGGTTGACTAATCCTCCTCCTCTCGAACACAATGGGGTGTCCTCCTTGCATCAAAACTGCCCCGATACCCTTGCCGGATGCGTCACACTCTAGTACAAATGGCAAGGTCAAGTCTGGTAATTCCAACACTGTACAAGTGCTCATGGATTCCTTCATGTGATCAAAGGCTTTCCGTGATTCCTTGGTCCAGATGAAATCCCCAATCTTAGTAATATCCGTTAGCAGTGCTCCAAGTTGAGAAAAACCCCGAACGAACTGCCTGTAATAGCTGCACAACCCGAAGAAACTTCTCAACTCTGTTACGTTCCTGGGCGTTGGCCAGTCTAGAATGGCCCTGATCTTTTCCTGGTGCACCTGTACCCCCTGTGCATTGATGATATGGCCTAAGTAAAGAATCTCTATCATACCAAACTCACACTTGGACTCTTTGGCATATAATGACTGTGCCTTCATGAAGCTCAATATCTCATCCAAGTGCCTCATATGCTCCTGCCATGTGTTGCTGTAGACCAAGATGTCATCGAAGAAAACCAAGACTGATTTCCTCAAATGATCCCTGAATATGTGGTTCATGCAAGCTTAGAACATAGCAGGTGCATTTGTTAGCCCAAATTGAATAACCAGGAACTCGAAATGTCCAAAGTGACATCGAAATGCCCTCTTCTCTATGTCTTTCTCTCGGACGCTGATCTGGTGATACCCAGAGCGTAGATCAATATTTGAGAAGAAAACTGCCCCATGCAGTTCATCCATCAACTCGTCAATGCATGGGATAGGATACAGGTTCTTGATGGTTTTATTGTTCAAGGCTCGGTAATCAATGCACATCCTCAGGGTGCCATCCTTCTTCTGAACTAAGACAACTGAAGAAGCGAATGGGCTGCTGCTCGGTCTGATGTGTCCCATCGCTAGCAATTCCTTGATTGCCTTCTCTATCTCATCCTTGAACCTCCTAGGATGACGATAGGGGGGGTGATCATCGGTTTGGCCCCCTCTTCCAACACAATGGTGTGCTCAAACCCCCTGTCAGGTGGTCTCCCTGGTGGAATCGACTCAAAAACCTGTTGATGTCGTCCCAACAAATTCTTGATCTCTGTATGATATTGTTGTCGACCCTCTGAATCCTTCCGCATAGTGATCAAACACTCGGCGGCATATGCTACCTCCCCATGTCTGAATATCCTCTCCATCCTCTTGGCTGAAACTGTCCTGGGTGCTCCTGTCGACATACCTCTTAGAACAACCTTCTTTCTGTCATGGTCTCTGAATCCCATCTCCAAGGTTTGGTAATTGGTGGTGATTTTTCCCAAGGTAATCATCCACTGGAATCCTAACACCACATCTGTGTCAGATAGGTCAACCACATAAAATGTGTCTCTCACTGTGTAGTTGCCTAACTTTACCTCCAAGTCTGGGACTTTATCTAGACACTCCACTGTGTCGCCATCTGCTACTGCAACATCAAACCCCTCAAACTCCTATGTCTGAAGTGCCCATATCGATACTAGTGAAGCGTCGATGAATTGTGGGTGGCCCCACCATCTATCAGGGCGATTTCCCGTTGCCCCTTAGGGAACACCAGAAAGGGTCGCTATGACCCCTCCCTTTGTTGGTTTCCTCCTGTTAGCATGCTCAGGTAGCTGTGGGACTACTGGAGGATGGGCTCCTATCAGTGTCGGTGGTCTACAGGGAGGTTGCTCCTCTTCCTATGCTGAATCCTCCTCTGATCTAGTGGATCCATTGTCCTTCTCCCCCTCGTCACTATCCACATTGTCTGCTGCCACCTCAATATAATGAATCTCTCCCTTGCCCATGCACCTGTGGCCTGGGACCCAAGGGTCTCTGCAGTTGAAGCAAAGCTTCTTCCTCATAAGATCTTGCCTAGTCTGATCATCCAAATTCTCCTTGCCCTTCCATTCTCTCTGGAATGGCTTCCTGTCTCGATCCTTCTGGGGTACGAAGGGTTTGGAAAAGGTTTTAGTCTTTGGCACAGAGTCTACCAAATATCGAGTGCGAAGGATGGCATCCTGCAAGGTGGGAGGCCTGTATGCCTTCACCCATCCTCTCAAAGGCTCTGTGAGTCCCTCTGTGAATAACATGATCAGCCTGGGCTCTGATATATATGTCACTGCCAGGACTACCCGTTGAAACTCCATGATGAATGCCTCTACTGTGCCAGTTTGTCTCAATTGGGCTAGATCCTTGAAGTGGATCTTGGGATCCCTCCTGTTAAACCTATCCATGAGCCTCTCTATGAACTCCCTATAGGAGATGATGCGACTGTGACCCAATGCCACCAATCCATGATACCACCACTCGTGTGCCTCACCCTCCAAGTGTAAGGTCGTGAAACTTATGGACTATGGCTTGGTCATCTGATTGAGCTTGTACTATGTGTCTAGCTTCTGTACCCAAGATCTAGAGGTGCATTTAGACGATCCGTCGAAAGAAGGTATGGTGAGTTTACCAACTTTTCAGATGAAATCCATGTTATTCCCCTGCTGCTGTTGTGGTCCTCCTCTCTGTGGCTCTCTGGGGCGGTTCCTGAGTCTGAGTCCATAGTACTCGACTAGGGTCATGTCCTGATGGAAGTCACGAACCAATGCCGTGTACTCCCTCTGATACTCTGCTATGTCCTCTGCATCAGTGGGCGACCTCTGTGTTATCGACGACTGTGCTACTACCGGGGGTGCCCTCTGGAAACTAGGAAACAAGGGTCTAGGAATTCTATTCACAGAGGTGTATGTGTGAGTGCGTGACTGGGGTCTACTGCCTGCTCCTGAGTTCCCCTGTGCTGCACGTGGGGCTTGTGTGTCCGGGGTGCCCACTCTAGCCAATCTATCAACCACCTGTGCCAAGGACTGTGACATGGTCCGCTGACTAGCTAACATATCGCTGATAACCTGCATGAAATCTGTCTCTGGTTCGATGGGGGCCTTGCCACTACCCTCTGGTCGCTCATATCTGTCTCCTAGCATCCTCTCAGCCTCGCGCTCAGCCTCACGCTCTGTCCTTCTCTCTGCTTCTTTGTGTGCCGCTTCATCTTCCTCTGAGCTAGGAGGAAAAGGAGGAAATTCAGGCCTAGAGATTCTTTCCCTATGCCTGTTGTAAGTGACATATTCATCACCTACGTGTTCCCGACCCTTTAGGTCTTTTTTTGCACTCATCGTCTTTAGTCACAGGTTGGCATGACTAAAGCTCAGATACCATTGTAATGTTCTTGACTTGGCTAGTCTAGGAAACACTGCTAATGTGTTTGTAGGATTAATCGTTTACAACATATAAATGGTCATACAAATAACAAATGTGACAAAGGACTGCAAAGTTTATATTATGATATCTTTGCGGAGTACAAAGGTTGAATGCAGCTAAATAAAATGAATCACTCTGCTAGATCAAAAGATAAAATGATCTTAGCCGTAATACAATAAGGTAACTAAATGATAATACTTGATAATAGATGAGCACTGCAGGATCAATGGATGAGATGGAACTATGGCAGCTCATACGGTAACTACTGGAAGTCTGGAAAGTTCGCCCTGGCGGCTATACCTCTCGGAATGGCCTAGAACTGTCCCAAATGGTGCGCCCTTCTCTAGCTCACATGCCTGGTAACTGACCGACCCCTCTGCTGGTGGGTCTGGACCCCGGATGGATCCCCTTGGGGGAATGTGCCCCTCTCTTACTGGCAAAATGCGTCCTAGTGATTCCACCATCGGAATCGGTCGATTTGTATCTCAAAATGATCACCTTGGTCTACTGGGAAATGGGTCGGAAGGGTTTCCCTGAATCTGATCTGATGCTCGCTCGGGAACCTCGAATGTGTCCGCCAAAAGTGTCGCACTTCCAAGTCTAGAAAATGTGCCCTAGATGATTCCTTTGTCGGAGTCTGACGAGGAACCAGGTAAAAGATGCGCCTTGCCTTCCTCTCAACTGGTTCGGAGGGGAATCTATGAACTCTCCTTGGAAGGGACAAATCGATTCCCTGAACCTCCTCAGGAGCTGGGCCCTCACCCTGGATAAGTGCGCCCTTGCTACTAGACCTTGCGTAACTGCTGCTGAAGAATAATGGAAGACCTATGTGATCTTTCAGGTGACTAGGGTGTGTCTCTCAACACCAAAATCATCCAATTGGCGTCTTCCTCCCGGAATCCACTGAACTATCTCTCCTAAGATGCGCCTCTCACCTCAATGATAAGTCATAATTTGCATAATGATGAATTAGGTCGCTGAATCTTCTCTTATAGCTTTCCAAAACCCTAATTCACTATTGACTTCTATTTTTAGCTCATAATGAATTAAAATCACTTTTAACCATTTTTAGCTCAATGTCACTTTCCGAACATAACACCTTTGACTGAATTGACCTCTAGTAACCTTGTTTACCCCTTTTCTGGCCCTGGCTATAGTCTAACGGGGTGGTTTAGACCATTAAGCCTCCTCTATGGAGCTCCTATTTGGAAAGGGACATTACAGCCCACACAAACTTGGCCCTACCACCTCCCTTGGTCACCTGGCTGAGGGCCCATGCAATATGGGAGAATCCCAACACGAACCGTCGGTAGAAGTTGGCTAGTCCCAAAAAGCTCTGAAGTTCAGTTAGTGTGGTCGGGGCTGTCCAGTCACAGATGAATTGGATCTTAGCTGGGTCAACATGTACCCCATGCTCATCAACAATGTAGCCCAAGTATTGGACCCTGTTCATGCCAAAAGAGCATTTTTCCAAGTTGGCATAAAGCTTGTGCTGCCACAGAGTGCTCAAAACCTGCTGAATATGACGCATGTGCTCCTCCCACGTTCTGCTGAAGATGGGGATGTCATCCAAATATACTACCACAAAGGAGTTGGTGAAGGGTCTCAATACATCATCCATCAATCTCATGAAAGTGGCTGGTGCATTTGTTAAGCCAAAGGGCACGACTAGCCATTCATAGAGACCTTCTTTAGACTTGAAGGTTGTCGTCCATACATCAGTTGGTTCGATGGGAACCTGGTGGTATCCATACTTTAGCTTAATCTTGTTGAAGTACTTGCCCCCCTTGAGTTGTTCAAGAAGGTCATCAATCTTGGGAATGGGGTAGCGGTTCCTGACTGTGATTTTGTTTAAGGCTCTGTAATCAATGCAGAGTCGCCAATTCCCGTCCTTCTTATGCACCAGTACAATCGGGCTTTCGAAAGGGGAGGATATAGGTCTGATGTTCCCCTTTTGAATAAGCTCTCGAATCTGAGTCCTGATTTCGTCATTCTCCATCAGCGAGCGCTGATAGACTGGTCCATTAGATAGAGGTGCGTTGGGGGTCAGATCAATTGGATGCTTGACTTGGCAGTGTGTCGATACCCCTGTAGGTGAGGAGAATATGTCTCTGTATTCTTCCACGATCTTGTCCACTTGCTGCTACTGCAAAGAGAGGCAATTTGTAGAGGCCATGGATGTGGCGGCGACCTTCTACTTGCTGTGAGCACGGATCACAAAGAAGATGAAATTCCCGGTCTGTGAAATGACCTTACTGCATTTCTTAGCAGAGATTAAAGAAATAACAGTAGGCGACGCTACCTCTGGGATCTTGTACAATTGTCTACCCAAAGTAATAATAACACTGTGGGGTCTAGACTCATACACAACATGACGCTTCCACAAATATGGTTGCCCTAAAAGAACATCACAAACTTCAAGGGGAGCAATATCACACAATACGTCATCTTTTAAAGGCTTGATGCCGTAGGGTAGTCGACACTGTTGGTTGACACATAAATCTCTTCGTTGGCGAAGCCAATCGATGGTGTAGGGCTGCAAGTGCGGCATCATTGGTAGGTCCAGCTGCTTGATGACCTCTACTGAAATCAGGTTCTTCTGACTACCGTTGTCAACAATGAAATGAATTGGATCCCCCTTGATCCACATCTGCGAGTGAAATAGGCATTCCCCTTTCTCTGGTTCTTCTGGTTCGCTTGGTTGGACTTTGGTGATAGCGACAATGGAATTAATGGGTTTAACATCGATAATCTGATTCCCTCCTTCAGGATTTGACTTGGATTCAGAATCGACATCTGACTCGGAAGCCTTCAGCTCGACCATGAGGGACTGCTTGGAGCGACATTCTTCGATGTTGTGCCAAGGAATTTTATGGTACTCACATCATTTTCTTGTGTCCTTCTTTGTCTTCTCATTGCCGTTATTGTGCTGCAGCTTGGGCAGGTTGTCCTGAGAGCGACCATCTCGACTTGGTCCCTTTCTGTGTGGGTTCGGTATGCCTTTGCCCTGCTTCGACTCTGAGGGGTTTGCAGATCCAAACTCTCGCTGTTTCTGCTTAAATTTCTGCTCGATCTTGACATTGTATCTATAAGCCGTGCCCAATGAGGCGATGTCCAGGAACTCCATTTCTGTTTGAATGTATCTATGTAAACAACCGCGGTATTTTAGCACCAAATTACGCTAATAGTATTTGATACCCAATTTGGTGCGTAGGGTATGGAAATTATTGGTGAAGTATGGTACTGTCTGGTCCCTTTCTTGACGTAGGGTGGTCCATCTGGTGTACTAGTCGTCGTAGCTTCCAACAGGGTAGTACTGTTCTTTAATGGTGTCCCAGAAGGAATCCCATGTAGGGGGCACCACAAATATTTCATATTCCTCCAAGATTTAACAATGTCTGTGGCTCGCGGCGTGGTGTCCGATAGAACGTCTGCATTTGGCTTTGAATCCTCACCTGCCACATCAGGCTTTATCTTCATTTTCCGTGGTGCGATAACTTCTAAGGAAACAACGTGAAATTTCCTATTGCAGAGAAAATCCATGAGTCTTTCAAACAGATAAAGCTTGCTAATTGCAGAAGGTGAAAATGAATTCTTAATCGAAGTGCCTTTATTCAAAACAGAGTCATCGCTTTTCGTATAGCTTCACTGACGAAAATTTATTAATGTTTGATGGGAAAGTTTACTTGGCGATTCGCGTTTGAATCACTATCCTTAACTAGTCATAAATGCCATCAATACTTCGACGGTTTGCGTTCGAGAGTTTTCATTGTGACAGAATGGGAAACTCCCAAATCCCGAATTCACGAAAAGGTTAATCTTTGAATAAACACTTGTAAAAATTTAATTAATCATGTTTAATATGGTGCGTTAACTTCAAGTATTTCGAGAGTTCAGACTTTGGGGACTTTCAATGTATCTCAAGAGGGACTTCCTGAAACCCGAAATGCGAAAGAATTAATTATCTTTGATCATGGTTAACTTAATTATTTAACGTTTAGTACTTCAACACTTTGATATTTCGGTGATTCGTTAATTCATTCTTTGTTGGCATCCTGAAGGGTCATCTCTCGTAGTGACGTGTCATAGACTAGGTCATTCTGACATGTCGAGGAAAGTGGGGTGCCATGTGGTACTCGACATCGTGTGAATTATCTAACGAAAATTTTAAAACAGGTGCCACATGGCGTCTCAGGAAAGACTGGAAAGGTACACATGTCATACGACCTTTGTCTTTAAAAAGGTTTAGGAAAAGCTGTAAGCTGACACCTTCGAGTTTCAGAGTTTTGGGGTTTTTATTGTTAAGACTTATTGAAACATCCGAAGCGCAGAGCTCCGAAATGAACGTTAGAGATTTACCTCTTTAAAATCCATGCGACTCTAAAACTCTAGAGGTATTAGGATCGTTCAATCAAAAGGAAAAACTCATCGACGACGGATATCACGTGCTCCTTATTATTTACCAACCAACAAATGATTTTGACTTGATTTTAAAATTTCGTTTACCAATTTTCCATTTTCTTCGGGTAGAATTATATTTTCATGAGGTGAAAAGTATAGGGCTCAAAAGTTCAGAATTGTATGTGTTCCAACACATCTAGTGTGGGCTACGTCCACCAGATAAATTGCCAGGTCCTTCCTTTTTATTATCTAGCAAAATGAAGGGATGCAACCTACAACTCAACCATTGTAACTTCCTCTTCTCTTTCTCACAGTCTCCTCTTCAGAATACAATAATCACACACATACACAACCGTAATACAAGGCATTTTTTTCCAATATTTCGCTTCAGGGGCACTGCCCTGGAATCCCCCGCTGGGGGGGGGGGGG
>SNQJ01S0071396.1:66704-77664 GCA_010110895.2 Picea sitchensis | reverse complement strand
TATGTGGATGATGTTTTCATTATAGGGGCAGAGAGACTCATCAACAACTGCAAGGAGAGCATTGCTTTAGAGTTCAAGATGACTGATATCAGACTGATGCATTACTTTTTGGGATTGGAGGTTTGGCAAGAGCTTGGACACATCTTCCTGGGACAGGGGAAGTATTTGTGTGACATTCCGAGTAGATTTCAGATGGGAGATAGCAGGCCCATGACCATTCCAATGATTACCAACTGGAATAAGCTTCATGCTTCTGAGTCACAGTTGGTGGATTCCACTTTGTATCGTCAGTTGATTGGGTGATTGATGTATTTGGTCAATACCAAGCCAGATATTTGTTTTGATGTCAACACTCTTAGTCAGTTCATGGTGGAGCCTAGGAGAGTGCACTGGGTCGTAGCAAAACATGTGCTCAAGTATCTTTGTGGTACAGTAGATTATGGTTTGGACTATCATAGAGGAGATGGAGTTTGTCTAGTTGGCTATACAGACTCAGATTGGGCAGGATGTGTCAGTGACAGGAAAATCACTTTAGGGTGTTGCTTCAGATTGGGATCAACAGTTGTGTCTTGGTTCAGTTGGAAGAAAAAGTCAGTGGCTTTGAGTTCAGCAGAGGCTGAGTATATGGAAGCCATTCAAGCCTGTTGTGAGGCCCTTTGGCTTCGCAAGATGCTGGTGGGATTATTTAGTGTGCAGTTGAGGCCTACTATGATTTACTATGATAATCAGAGTTGCATTAAACTCTTGGAGAATCCAGTTTTTCATGACCAGTCTAAGCATATCAAGATTCGTTATCACTTCATCTATGATTATGTTCAGAGAGGAGTTGTGGAACTACAATACATATCTACAGAGGAGCAGGTTGCAAACATACTCACCAAGGCATTAGGCAGAGGCAAGTTTGTATTTTTTAGGGACAATCTTGGAGTGGTGAGTAACACTTTCCTCGATATGAGGGAGTGTTAAATTTTTAATTAGATAAAGTACCAAGACAAGTGTTTCTCTTCCCTAGGTGCCTAAGGGGGAGAAAGTGCCTAATGTGGGCCTTAGTCATTTAATTTGTGAGATGCAAATTAAAAGGTGACTTTATGACTAAAGTGAGGGTGAGTGAAGAGACATCAAATCTCAACCACTCATCTAATCTAATCTCAACCGTTAGATTAGAAAACCCCTCACCTTCCCTCATGAGGTCGATTAGGGCAAGGGGGTGCACCCATTCTTGGTTTGTTCATTCATTCTTGTTGAGAAAGCAAGAGAGAGCAAGTGAGAGGTTGAGCTTGAGGAAGAAGGAGAAGTTGCTAGAGTAAGAGCATGATTCCCAAGGCAGTCGAGTAGCACAAAAATCGAGGAGGGTATTGCTGAGTGTGAGGGTCATATCGTACGGATTTCTTGAGGGTCGTATAACAAATTTTTGTGCACAGATTTTGAGGAAAGGGAAAAACAGTCTTGTGGAGGCCGTACAGTACGGATTTGACAGTCCGTACAGAAGCAAAAGGATAGCAGTCCATACAGCAAGGTACAACACACATTTCAAGGCATGGCATGATTTTTGAGGGGCATTTAATGCACAGAAAAGATGGTACAACAAACACAGAAAAGAGGCACAATTTTTGAGGAGTTTGGTACAACATTTATTGCTATAGTAGTCGTATAGTTGTACGGATTTCTGGTACAGATTTAGAGGAGCTACATTCTAGAATTTTCTGAAGAAGACGAGCATAAATTTTCTGAGATAAGTTTGTAATTTTTGCTGAAGATTAGACTATTGTAAAAGAAATTTCTCAGAAGCTCATAAATAATAGCAAGCCCTCTCTCACTGGTTTTCCCCTTGTGGGTTTTTCCAGGGTCAATGTTAGACCAAAAATTTATGTGTCTATAATTTTATGAGTTTTGCATACTGCTGATATTTTATTTCTGCACTTAAAACGATGTTCATAATCCTCATGTTTCAGTTCTGAAGTTTATTTTCTACTAAGTTTTTATATGCTGATGTAAAACTGGGTTTGGGCATTTAACATTGGCTGAAAAATCAACAAGACTAAATTAATAATTTTAAATATTGTAAATTTTGTATTGTTTTAAAAAAAATAATAAAACTAAAAATTAAGAGTAGTTGTTAATTAATCTAAAAAAACATGTTATTAATTAATTTATAAGTTTGTAGTGGTCACAACTAAGAATGGAATTTGACAAATTGTTCAGCATAGACAATTTACAAGTCAAATACCTCCAAAGCAAAGGTAAACACAACATCATAGTGCTTTAAAATCAATTTCAAATTCCCACCTAGTCATAATTATATAGAAAGGAAAACAGAATAATTCATACTTCGTTGGAAACAATGATTCCATGGAGCACCACCAAAATGGAATTTGTAAAGAGGGAGTGGTGGACCATGAAGACACCATAGTCTTATCAGAAAGCTTTGTTTTGTTGCACCAAACAAGTAACGCCTATTACATTGTTTGTTCCAGCCAGGACTATTTAGGAGGAGAGGATCTGTACTAGTATTATGTTCAGCGTGCAGGAAACATCAAACTTTGTACTGAGGTTCAGCATGCATGAAACATCAGTGTGTGCACATGCTATACATGTCAGTTGGATTAAACGTTGAGAAAATCCTTTCAGTTGGATTAAATGTTGGATTAAACGTTAAAAGGTGCAAGCTATACTTTCAACCTTTTTAATTTTTCCACAATTATCAATGAAATCGAGAAACACAATTGTGGTGGAAGAGAATCTGTCAGTGTGTGCACATGCTCTACATGCCAGCGAGTTGGGCCAAACTTTGAAACAATCCAGTGGCCTATTAAACTAGACTAGTGGAGAGACCTTCCTTCATAACTTATAATATAATTATGAGAAAGTTGTTTACAATAGTAGAGGAAAGAAACTATAAGTTAATTATCATAAATTAATTTGGTTTTAGTAGATGTTAATTATTATCATAATAATAATCTATATCTTCCAGAATTGTTTAGACAATATATTATCAATAAATAAAAAACAGTGAAGGAGAGAATCTTTCAATATAGATCCGTCCTCAAATGTTGGCTATATATAATTATGGAATAGACATAATTTATTATTATTTTAATCTATTAAACTAGACTAGTGGAGAGACCTTCCTTCATAACTTATAATATAATTATGAGAAAGTTGTTTACAATAGTAGAGGAAAGAAACTATAAGTTAATTATCATAAATTAATTTGGTTTTAGTAGATGTTAATTATTATCATAATAATAATCTATATCTTCCAGAATTGTTTAGACAATATATTATCAATAAATAAAAAACAGTGAAGGAGAGAATCTTTCAATATAGATCCGTCCTCAAATGTTGGCTATATATAATTATGGAATAGACATAATTTATTATTATTTTAATGGGTTACTTTACATGAGAACACTATATATATATATATATATATATATATATATATATATATATATATATATATATATAGATAGATAGATAGATAGATATAGATAGATAGATATAGATATAATGTGTTATGTTACATGAACATCTCTCGTAGATCCATCTTAACCTCGGATCTATCAAGCACCCGGGATCAAGAGGGCCTAGGGGGATCAAATCTCTCAGTGCTTGATAAATACCGGTTTAATCTGGATATATGCTCTTATATACCAAAGTTATTATTATTATTATTATTATTATATATATAATGGAGTAAACATAATTTTTTATTATTTTATTATTTTTTTGAATTTTTATTGTTAATTTAATGTGTTACTTTACATGAACATCTCCCCCATACTAAGTTAAGTTGTAGAGCACCTCTCATCTTAAATATAAAATATTGAGGATTTGGTTGGAAAGGGAATTGCTTAAATTTAAATTTCAAGGAAGTAGTGAGTGGAAAGTGGAAAGTTTGAGAAAAGATACTTGTAAAAGGTTGGAATAAAAGGAAATGAATTCCAAATCATTTTTCATGAATTCCTTTTCTTATCAAGACTTTGTAGGTTTTGGGAAATAAAAATGTTTTTAAAATACATTTTCAAGAAAAATTATTGATACTAAATCTTTATACACCAATAAATTTGCATCTTGGCTTCTTTAAGATTTTGGTGCATAATAGATGAGCACTTGATATAGATATGTTCCATGGGGGAAATTATCCCCTGTCTAATATCAACTACATGGTCATGGGTGGTCAAGGTTTAGATTTCGACTACGAGGAGATTCACTGGGGAGGGACTTGTTCACACATGCACCTTTCCTCAAGGCTTTAGTTCAAATGACAGTTACAGGGGCATGCAACTGAAGGCTAGTGGTGAATGGTGTCCATGTGGAAGGTCCACCATCCCATATTTGAGAAGGTTCAATTACATTAAAATCTAGTGCAAGTTCCAAAGAAAATGGATGACGTAGAGGTGGACTTTACAAAGGACGAAAAGGGCAGAGAGGACATTTTCCCATCAGATGAAGATTTCATCTATATGCATAGGTTAAATAAAGTGTCTGATCTAGAGGATCTAGCACCGTTGGATCAACATGCATCGTGCGATTTGAGAATGGGCATTCCAAGAAAGGGAATGCAATCAATGCCAAGGGGATGTAAGGTTTAAAAAGAAAATGTGCTTGGCTTAGTTCCAGTATTAAAGCCCAAGAATTTAGATAGAAATCCCAAAACAACTTCTCGTTCGCCACCTTTGCATGTTGTTGTAGCGTCGTTGGATTCTAAGTTTTGTGAAGGCAGTTGTAGAGCAGTGTTTGAAGAGCCACTAAGAAGTGCACACCACTTTCTTGGCCACTCCTGATGAGGGGGTGCTCCATAATTAGTGTGTAGTTCACTTCAACTATTTCTATTGTAGACATTTAGTTCACTTCAACAACTTTTGTTGCAAGCCTTTAGTTCTCTTTAGCAATTTCTATTGTGAGCCTTTAGTTTGCTTCTGCAATTTCTATTGTAAACAACTAATAACGAGAAGGAAAATTTTCCTTGCTTATATAAGGCACTCCTCTCACTCGATCAAACTGATGGTCTTTTTTTGGTCTAATTTTTTTTCTCTCTTATTGTTTGTTCTTTGTTTTTCCTTTGTTTGTTTATTCTTATCTCTTCTCTTAAATAGCACATGTAATTTTTTATTGACTTTCATATATGCATATAGATCAATTGGTATCAGAGCCTAGATCTCAACAATCTTCTGCTCAACAATTAGAAAAATTCTAGCTCTTGCATCCAAACTTTCAAGACAAGATATAGTGGGAAGAGGTAGGAGGAATGCTAGGATCAAATATGTATGTCTTCTAACAATGTTCAAAACATCCAAAATAGAGGCTCAAGGTATAGGACAAAGAGGTATTTGGGAATATGTTTCAAATACAAAGAGAAATACAATTAGATGGAGAATATTTAGCAACAAATCATAATAGGAGAAAAAATAATAGATTTTAATTATATTTAAGAGGAAAACCTACAAGAGGAACTAGATGGCATTGCCTATTAGGAATATATACCCTAGAGATAACAGACAAGAGTATAGTCGCTCAAGGAAGGAGACAAGCACATGTGATTCATCCACAATACTATGATAATCGAAAGTCATAATGACAAGATTACTTTCTTGAAAAATGAGCAAGGAGAAAAACCGGAAGCACATGCAAACATTTGGAGGGAAGTTAGATCTTATTACAATCAAGTCCTATCAAAATATTAGGAATACATAACATAAGAAATCATATCGATCAT
Source organism: Picea sitchensis (assembly GCA_010110895.2). NCBI lineage: Eukaryota > Viridiplantae > Streptophyta > Pinopsida > Pinales > Pinaceae > Picea > Picea sitchensis. Next base: position 71,945 of record SNQJ01S0071396.1, on the reverse strand, counting down.
GAGATGCATCCCTTTAGTGGTCTGAGAGGATAAAAATGTAGCCCTCATGTGGGAGATAACCTTTGAGGAAGTGGAACATGAAATCCAAAAATGGCAATAGGGAAATCCCTGGATTTGGATGGCTTCGTTGTTAGGAATTTTTTAACTTTTTAGTTTTTTTTTTCGTCCATATTTTTCCTTGTATTGTGTTTTCCAGCCAATGGTTTTTTGGCCCATTGTAGTCTAATTATGGTTAAGGAATTAAGGTTGTAATCTAATCCAAGTTAACGGATTATGGTTTTGGATACCGCAAAATATCTATATATTATATTGTGAATGGTGAAGTTAATATAATGAAGAAAAGAGAGGTGTGACTCTAAGCTTTGTTGGTTTTCCCAGTTAAGGGTTTCTAGGGTAAATCTCTATGTATTGTGTGTTTTCCATTATTGTTCTTTCTATTTTTCTTAAGAATCTATATGCATTTTTTCACTTCAAATTTTTAAAACTTACATTGATAAAAAATTATTTCCAAACCTATTGGCCAATAGTGTGGCAAGATGTGTGGGAAGTGGTGGGAAACTATAGAAGGACAAGAGGATTACTTCGGGCCATTAATACAACTTTCCTTGCTCTCATTCCCAAAGAATATAGATCTAATACAATAGAAAATTCAAGTCAATCTCCTTTTGTAATTTATTCTTCAAAGTTATGGTGAATTGTCTCAAACAATCATGTCCATCGCTAAGTTCACACTACACTACAACAGTCCCAAGATAAGTACAAGGAGTTCCATCATTGCCAAAGGTTACACTTTTGTTTCATCTTGGTGACTATGTTTACAAAGAGATCTTCAAGGACTGGTACCAATGTAAGAAATTATTGCACATCATATTCGGCGCAGAACAGGGAAGCAATCAAATACAGAGATATGATGGACAGGGGACACTAGCAGAACACTTGGAAAAGTGCAGAACACTATGGAAAATGACACCACCATAAGAATGGAATCATCACTTCATTCACACATTCGAAGGAATTCCAACAAACTGGTATGTAGACCAGGAACTACGCATAGGCATTGCAGAATGGATAACATTACAACATAATTTTATAGTCACTTTCTCATTTGAACATGAGAACCCCAACATGGATTCAACACTCAAACAAATCAGAGGGGTGATCTTTATTAAGGAATCATAGGTTGAACTTATAAAAGAGTACCAACAACAGAATAGACAAACAATGAAAGAAATATTGTCGTGTTATCATGTACAGGAAGAAGCAACATATGAAGATGACCCACACAACATTCAAATTACAAAAATTGAATGGGAAAGAGAAGTGGTTGCATAGTTCAAGTACATCGCAAACTTCAAGGTATCGAGGCACAATATGTGGATTCAAGCACACATGGATCTAGGAAATGAGTGGCTCCAATTGAGATACTACGTCAGAGAGGAAAACGTAGAAATGGCCATGAAATATTGGCCCAATGACTAGAAGATCCCAGTCTTAAATCAGGAAGTACCTAAGGGCACGAAGGTGGATGCGGGACAAACCAAGACACCTGTCGGAGATAAAGCTACACTCAAAAGGCCTAAACCAACATAGCATCCAGTGCAACAAAAGAAGGGGGGTGCATCAAAGAAGGATGCATAGGCAGAGAAGAAGGACACTACCTCACAAGAAAAAGAACAAGGATCAGGGACTAAGGGAACACAGAGAACCCCCTCAGCATCTACTCCACAAGAACCAAGGCCACCTAAGTGACCAATTTCACATTTAGAAGGAATGCGCAAGAAAGAAAAGGTGCATAAATAACCACTCGATTACACGATCACAGAGGATGGAGTTTACCTCATGGCTCTGAAGGTGCAAGACCGCGTTGCAGAATATTTTGAAGAAGCCAAGCACCAAAGGAGTCGATACAGGATGACCTGGCTAGCATAAAGCAGGTCCTCAAACAAATCAGAACTGCACAGAGGTCTGGAAGGGGAACAAAATCCTTCCCCGAGGGAGAAACAACAATGCCGACAAGGACGATGCCACAAATAGAACACACTATTCACATAACTGTGTAGGCGAGTCCAACATTAAGAGTAACAAATGACATGTTGCATATGGATGAAACCCCAACACAGGCGCCACTGAAATATTTGGCGCAGGTCGACATGGTATTAGCTAAGATACCAACAAAGGCGTTGTACAGACTCCAAGTCAGCGTCACGTAGGAGGTGTAGTCACACACGAGGACAAATGCAGTAGAACTATAGGAAACTAAAAGTGATAAGGAATAATTGGAGCTCGTGGTAGAACAAGTAAATTTTGAGACTAGAGAAGAGAAAGAGCACGCAGATAAAATTGAACAGGGGGTGACAACAGTCTACAACCACCTTCCAGACACCGTGCAGGTTGAGAGTCCAAGTATTGAGGAGAAACTCAATAAGATTTCCCAAACCATCAACCATTATAGGCAATAGATTGAGGAACTGAAGGAAAAATTGACTCTGATGACTCCACCTGAGGTTAGGGATTAGAGGAAAGTATATATTGCACTCCAACTAGAAGAGTTGGAGAAACAAGCTAACACGACAGCATAATGGTTTGACAGAACAACGCAACTTTGGACAACACTGGAGGAAGATGAGAAGGTGTAGCAGTGGGACCAGGAGGAAGAGAGGATAAATGCATAAATCTAGGACCTGAAGTAGAGGCCTAAGACAATGGGCATCACTGAGCGTTTAAAAGGAACGCAGGAGATGAATAGATTGTAGGGCGAACTAAAGACGACGTAGGCGCACAAACAAGAGAGATAGGAATAGATGGAATCCCTCCAAGAGAAAGCAATAGAAATGATCGCGTAGATAAAGGCAGAGAAGAAGAATATGGCGCAGACTCAAGAAGAATGTACAACCATAGTTCAAAAGGAATTCACAACATAGAACTTAGAAGCGCTTACAGAAAAAGTCACGCAGGTCCAAACATGAGGAAGGGGAGTTGCAGGCAAGTTCCACAGTCAAGCAGAGGCTGTCAAGGGAGCGCGTAGTGCCTAGGTATCTTGGGACAAGCCACATATTAGTGTTGGGGGCATGTTGGGGATAGGGCCATTTTGGAATAAATATCAATTTTGGAGAATAAAGAAAAAGGAAGGAAAAGACAACTGGCAGGAAAAGAAGCATGTGAAAGGTAAACACACATGCAGAGGAGGAAAGCATGTGAGGCACATATGCAAGAATACCTAACCATGCTGGGGTTAGGGTTTTAGTAAGCATATAAAATGGTTGGTAAGCCAAAAACGGGTATAAATAGGTACCTAGGGGGTATATGTCGAGGTTCTTAGTTGGTTATTGTGTTCTTGGTCATTGTTGCTATGTTGTTCAAAGATTGGATGTCTGTAAAATCCGATCCCATTTTGTAATTTGTTGCGCTGAGGAGAGAAATAAGGTAGATATTGAGGGTTAGATCATAGGTTGAGGAGACTAGTGTGATCTATTCCACCTCATTATAGATATCAACATGTTTTGATGGAGAGTTGTAATGCGCGATGCACTGTAGTTTTGGAAACATAATAATAAAATAGCAGAGAAACCAAATCTTTGTGGACGTAGCCCAAGAGGGGTGAACCATGGTAGATCATGTGTTGTGTGATTGAGTATTGAGTATTTCCTTTACTGTTAATGATTATATCTTAAATAAATGCATGAATGATTTAGTTAGATCTGTTACTTTACATGCATGATAAGAATGATGGATTAATCAAGATGAGTTGAATGTTAGATTAAACAAAAAAAAATAACATATTTTAATCCCATATCCCCACTCATTCCCAGGTTGCAAGCACCTGAGAATTGAAGCAGCCACCTGTTAATGGGTCCTAAATCCCTTTAACTCAACAATAGGAACCAAACTCACCACCGAGGCCCAATTAGGCTCTGCAGCGTTTAATAATGGAATGGTTCTCCATACCTTGCGATCCGGCCAATTAATCATTGGGCTTTAAGTTTTCTTGTGAAGGCCTCTCCTTCAGTTCATATGTTCTCTTCTTTTGTATTTTCTCTTAGGTGTGACTAGTATAACATGGAAATCCGGTATAAACCAACTAGGCAACAAATGGGAACAAACTTTAACTATTGGATCTTCGGCTGCGCTTGGGATAACCCTTACACCCTAGCATGCAGACAATGATCATATACCACAGGCCTAGTACTAATACATTAACTATGCAAATATTCCAATTACTGACTGAGATACTGTTCGTGCTTGAATCGTCGTCGGGTGAGCAAAAATGGGAGCACTAGCATGCCCTGTTGGGCTCAGCAAGGCAGAACAAGATGCTGTGGATCAAAATGGGTTAACAGAGAATAGAAAACCATACAGAATAAAATCTATCTAACAGCTGAAAAGCAAATAACACTACAACAGTAAAAAAAAACTTCAAACGTGAGACAAGGGAGTTCCCAGTGGTTTCAAGGCTTGATCTATTAGCAAAAACCATAGCACACGCTGTAGAAAGGGATAATGGTTCGTCTTCCCTCCAGCGGAAGGTCCTTCGGGAATCCTCAACTGAATGCCTTCCTTACAAAATGAACAGAGCAGAAATGGGTGGTGAGAGAACTCGGTATTACACAGCTGATGAACTGGTTATCAAAGACTAGGCTTAGAAGCATCTGGACAGCGTAACTCTGCTTTGAATTCTCTGCTGAAACAATGAGCCTTCACTGCTATTTATAGCCATTTCCAGGCGGTCACGTAACTAGTTTCCGGTGTAAACATAGGCCAGTTTAGGGTTCGCTTAAGCCATAAATTCACCGTATTTGCAGAACCGACCCTGATCGGAGGGTCAAATCGTCTTGGGGGCCGGTCCACAGGCGGTCGGAAGGCCGACTTAGGCAATTAATGCACCGTATTAGCAAATGTGCGGCTTTTTATATGGACAGGCGCGCGTCGGGCGTGCATGCGCTCGTTATACGTTTTTATCCCGCGCATGCGCGTGCGCACCCTACTGCTGTAAAGCGCCCTTCAATTTTTAATTACTTTGTATAGTTTTTTACCCTTCTGGAATGCTGTGAACTTAATTCAATGCCATGAATGACTTCATTGATGTTTTGATGATGTAGAGTTCTTGTCGCCATGTGCAGATGATGTGGAGTTCTTGTCGCCATGTGCAGATGATGTGGAGTTCTTGTCGCCATGTGCAGACGAAATTTCAGTGATAACAGATGCCCCCTGATGGATGAGGTTAGGAGCATACGTATAGACGAA
>SNQJ01S0071396.1:28373-66694 GCA_010110895.2 Picea sitchensis | reverse complement strand
TTACTATCCTTTAACTCCCTATGTGTGAGTTAATCTAGAAAAAGCAGGAAACTATCCTAGATTGAACATGTGGGCATGTGTGGGCTCGTTACAAACCTTTAAACTCTCCTAGTTTTCTGATCTAAGAAAGCATAAATTCAAACACTATTCTAATTTTGTTGACATGTGGGCATGTATGGGCCCGTTACAAGAATGCGTTTGATAAAATGAAACTAAGAGGGGTCTCGAAAAGAGTCGTTGTCCTCTCCTAAAAGATTTGAATTTTTAAGGGAGATGAGATCGTTTTCGCAATCTATTTCTGATTCTCAAGGTCGCCTGAGGGCGCGAGAGAAGAGCATACTTAAGATTGTTTACTTGCGACTTCTAGTCCCGAATGTGAGTTTAGATGTGGTTTACAACTTGATGTTCAACTTAGATTTATGAATCAAAACAAGCCATCCATGTGGCTAAAAAGCAAATAAGGGAAAAATGATTTTAATCCTCCTAAGTGCCTATGTTCGACTATCCCCTTTATAAGTTGAGGGGCCTAAGTTGTACAGTGTTTAGAGTGTGCATTACATCAGTGTTTGAAAAGGAAAATCACATCCAAAATCTTTACAGTGAAAAATTTTTAGTCAAATGCGCGGCTGGTAGCCTGGACAGGTGCGCGTGTGCGCACAGACAGTATTAAAAAAACAGAGCGCATGCGCGCGTCTGTGGGGTGGAGTACCCGCGCGTTTGAGAGAAAAGACCGGTTCTCTCGATTTTGCGGTGAATCGGCCGATTGACAGGTCGGCGAAAGCCGGTTTGAATCCCTGCAAGTTAAAAACGACAAAAGGAAAGCGAATTGAACCCAATTGAAAGAGGATTTAATACCTTAAACTCCCTAGTGGAGTCGCCAGTCTGTTCGTGCTCAAATCGTCGCCGGGTGAGCAAAAATGGGAGCACTAGCATGCCCTGTTGGGCTCAGCAAGGCAGAACAAGATGCTGTGGATCAAAATGGGTTAACAGAGAACAGAAAACCACACAGAATAAAATCTATCTAACAGCTGAAAAGCAAATAACACTACAACAATAAACAAAAACTTCAAACGTGAGACAAGGGAGTTCCCAGTGGTTTCAAGGCTTGATCTATTAGCAAAAACCATAGCACACGCTGTAGAAAGGGATAATGGTTCCTCTTCCCTCCAGTGGAAGTTCCTTCGGGAATCCTCAACTGAATGCCTTCCTTACAAAATGAACAGAGCATAAATGGGTGGTGAGAGAACTCGGTATTACACAGCTGATGAACTGGTTATCAAAGACTAGGCTTAGAAGCATCTGGACATCGTAACTCTTCTTTGAATTCTCTACTGAAACAATGAGCCTTCACTGCTATTTATAACCATTTCCAGGCGGTCACGTAACTAGTTTCCGGTGTAAACATAGGCCAGTTTAGGGTTCGCTTAAGCTATAAATTCGTCGTATTTGCAGAACCGACCCTGATCTGAGGGTCAAATCGTCTTGGGGGCCGGTCCACAGGCGGTCGGAAGGCCGACTTAGGCAATTAATGTTCCGTATTAGCAAATGCGCGTCTTTTGATATGGACAGGCACGCGTCGGGCGCGCATGCGCTCGTTATACGTTTTTATCCTGCGCATGCGCGCGCGCACCCTACTGCTGTAAAGCGCCCTTCAATTTTTAATTACTTTGTATAGTTTTTGACCCTTCTGGAATGCTGTGAACTTAATTCAATGCCATGAATGACTTCATTGTTGTTTTGATGATGTAGAGTTCTTATCGCCATGTGCAGATGATGTGGAGTTCTTGTCGCCATGTGCAGACAAAATTTCAGTGATAACAGATACAAATTATCAGAAGAAAACATGCATGTGATAAACGATGGCAAGAAAAATAATTCACTCAAATCTAATCATCAATCACATAATAACACAAAGATTCATTTTTATCATTAAAGAAAGAACTGTAAAATATTGCATTAGATAACTTATCAATAGATTGAATAGCTTGTACTCGTTACTGCATCCATTCATGAGACAAAATAGGAAATAGTTCTTCTCCACATTCAATCATACACACATTTTATGAAAACATAAACTTGTCTCTGGTCCAGAAGGACTTCTCAATTAAAGGTAGCTCCAAAATAATTCTTAACAAAACAAAAAATGAGAGTTTCTTGCAACAACCATTGACCCTTGACTAATCGATCGATGCTCTTATTTATAACATAAAATTAACTAAAAATAACGGCTAAAGTGTAGATAAGTAAAATAGAATTTGCCACATGGCATTCTCTCCTATGGTTTTTCTATTAGTCACCTCAATATATCACTTAAGAGGGTGAATCTTCTCGTACTCAGACCACTTGATGAGCAACTCCTTGGATGTGTTGGCGTATGGGAATCTATGATGTTCCATCGGGGCCATGTAAATATCTCTTATCTCTATCGCATGTGTCCAATACTTGGCTAGACTGGCACTTAATTGTTGCAGCATAGCCCAGGCTCTGATCGGGTGTTCCATAAATTGTCACATCTGACCTGGCATTGTGTCTGTCACCTTTGCTAGTTCTTTGACCCATGATGAATCTTGCTTGATGTGCGATTTGACTATTTCACACAAGTCGTCGAAGTCATCAGGCATGCCAAACTCAGGGAGTCTGGTATCCTTCATCGCCTTGTTTATTTTGACCCAACTCTTCTCGCACTTGGCCCATTTTCCTTGAATCTCCCGATGAGGCTCCTGATCGATTTTTTCCCAATACTCGGAGGCATCTTTCCTGCAATAGAAAAATGAAATCCTTTAGGGGCCATGTATAGAGAAACATTGGTTAAAATACATGTATGAAGTGTAAGCATGAAAAATACAGACTGGTACATATATGTAAATCTTTCCAAACCTAGTTATTTGATACTCATGGGATCTTTGTAGCTTTCAAATTGATTTCTTCGCTTCTGTTAGCATCGTCACTTTTCTCTAGTTAGGGTGGGTCTTAGTCGAGTTACGTCTTTGTGCCACAGAATGAAAGATTGGGTACGAAAAAACCTAAGGGTCAAAGTCACGCCAGTGACCGGTTGGCCCTTGGAGTCGGGAAAGAATGTCAGACCCAATCATGTGTTAAGAGTATGATTATGTTCCAAAAGAGTTGGGTCTTGTCATAAGGGAAGTCATTAGGTGTCTCAGATCGAGGCAAGTTTTTTAAGCAGAAGTCACGTTAGCAAGTGCAACAACCATCATTAGCTCATCATGAAGGATGGAATAATGAAAAATCACGGTGCTTGTGTTACACATGCCCTGCAACTCCTATCAGTTGCACCTCACATGCCCCAGAACATCTTCGTTGCTCGGATGTGCCACAAAAAAAATTTAGTTTGCTTCAAAACATCCATTCACCATGAATTCAATGTTCCCTGGCACGTTTCCACCCACAACCCACTCTGTTATAAATTTTGTATGTTTTGTATGCATTCTACTATCTAGTCGAGCTTATGCATTGTTGATAGTTCACCTCACAAGCCCAGATTGATCAAGTTTTCCACCTCGGGCCTTTGCCAAGTCCCTCGCACATAAGATATATATGTGTTGCACCATGGGAATCCCTCAAAACATAATAAAGGGCACGCAGAGCAGCAAAAGTGTCAGGCCTGAGCCTCAAAGAGATTGGGATTCGTTCTTACTCGCAGTGGGCATCCCCGAGGTTTCAAAGGGGAATTCCCCTCTACGCATGGAAACGATGATATTGCACCTCACGAAGGCCGAAGTGGAAGAAGTTTCACTGGAAGGAAATACGTTGGAAGACATGCCTCCCCAACAGTAGATACCCCAAATATGGGGCAAGCCAAGGAAGAACAAGGAAGCTGGGGAAACCCAAGTCCCAAGCGAGCCGCAGGAAAGATCGGTTGCCGAGGAATCACTTATGCGTGCTATTTGGCTAGAGTCTGTTGAAGGTACAAGTCGAAAAACTAGGAGCAGAACGAGGAGGAAATATTCCATGGGAACTAACATTTGAGAGTCGACTCAACAGCTAAAACAAGCGCATCTTTCCATTTCCAAACTCTACCAAGAAAATAGAGAATTAAGATGACAATTGGCAGCAAATACCCTTGAGGTGTCAGCATCACAAGGTCACGAAGGGAATGTGACGTGGCTCAAGAGACAACTTCAGGAAGCATAGGATACAATCGTACAGCTGTGCGAAGCACAAAGGACGTCAAAATATCAGAAGGCTCGTTTCCTAGATTCTAGGGATAGTAGCTAGAGAGTAGGGCGACCCAAGCGACACCTTCACCTATATATTTCATGTTTTTCAATCTAAACCAGGTTGGTTGTCCAAATAGTGTAAAGAGCATCTATTTTATGTAATTTGAACTCAATCAAAATTTAATGTATGAAACATTGATGAAAGGATTCTAGTTGTAGCAGTTGGATGTATTGTTTCCTTTCTTTGTGTATGTATTTCCTGTGTTCTTTGTCCATATCTTTTCCTGTCTAATTCGAAGTGTATTTTCAAACCTAGGATTCGCAACGCAATGCCCCTTGTTTACATCATTCATACAAACCCTATTTCCTCCAAGTTATCCCCAAATTCATACTCAATGGTGCTTTGAGTCGCTTTGTGTGTTTTTCATTGATATCCTTCTATGGAAAACCTACGATGTCGATCGATTTCATCATACAGTGTTGACGTGGCACGACAGGCTCAGGACACGATGTATTGAAGACCGGTGACTTAGTTTGCGGGTATTGGTGGGACTCGAGACTTTAGTCGAGTTGTGCATTCTAAGCTAAGCCTAAGATTTTCGATGCCGAAAAGGTATCGGGGATCGGTGTTCAGGGATAAACCTATCACGTAGTTTCCTTTGGGTTAGTGTCCTCAAAACTCTCGATGCTGAAACGTTTTGGAAGTTGGTGATCGGAGAAAACCTTTAGCGTGGTCCAAATGTTCATCGCGATTTGGTCTTCTCCAATTTTTCTAAGCGCGTTGGGTATCAACTATCAGCAATATCATTTCTTTCTTCGTCAATGTCTACTCTCTTTGCCCTTTACCTATGCCGAAGGGGATCGGTTATCGGCGATATCCTTGTGTGATGCTTGTTGCGAAAGAAAAATTTGTTTTTCCGATGCTAGTGAAGATCGACGCTCAGTGACTGCGGTTTTTTCGAGTGATTTTCATTCATATTTTAATTCCTTCCAATGTCGAATTTGGGCGCATCGGAGGGAAGTGTTTTGGCTATTGATTCCTTATTTAAGTGTTAATTCTTTTTAATTCATGAGTTTTCATAGATTCAAGCAAAGTTTGGAAGACTTAATTAGAGTCAGAAATGATAAGCAAAGGCAACATTTTTCATAATGAAGTCAAATTAGACAGTGAAAAAGATGAAGTGGTACCCAAAAAGTAAAAATTGACATAGGCTTTTTAGGGTGTGTTGAGTGCTCAAAAAACAGTGACTTACTGGGTGAAAGCATAATCTTTGTTCCTCCTTCGGGCTCGACTGATGAAAAAGCTGGTGGAGAACTTAACTAGTTTTAAATCAGAGCCTCTTTTTCCCTTGCATTTGAAGTTCTTCGGTTGATGCTTATGGGTCTGCATGTGGGGTTTTCAACCTTTATTCTGCCTTCGTTTCCTGTAACCCTGACTCACTCTCTCTTTTACAAAAATATAGTAAAGAATTCAATGGCATGGAGCCTCTAGTTACCTTTACTCACTTTCCACGATGTTGCTCCGCTGTTAGTAAGCGTCTATAGACCCGATGGAGTCACCTCGATGTCATAGACATTTCTCCACTACGAGCGAGTGTCCATAGCCCTGACGAAGATATCTGCACACCCTCTCCTTCTGTGTGCTCATTTGATATAGTTGAATTTTATTTCGGCATAATTCCCTGAGTGAGAAGGAGAGGAGGACGTCTGTTATTTGGAAGATGAGATGGTTAAGGTGAAACTTACTAGCTCTGTCTTTGAGGTGCATGTAGTCCCTTCCATCTTGTCATCTTTCCCTTAAGGTTTTACCAAACTACTAGGCAGACACTTCTGACATTTCTCCAAAGTATGGGGAATTCCATATAGCTTCCTTGGGTGCAACTCTATCTACCCATAAAGTGTTATGGAGTAGATTATGCCAATTCCTCTGGTTGTCTGCAACCATTTTCTTCAATATCCTCACTAGGTTCTTATTAGTTGATTCTGCCACTCTGTTTCCCTGTAGATAATAATTTTCATAGTATATAATTATGATTCCTTTGTCTAGGGAAAACTCTATTAATAAGGTGGAATAAAAATAAGTTGCATTATCAAAAACAAGAACAGACGGGACACCAAACCTTGTGATTAGTTGTTGTTCTATGAATTGGATTAGAACCTTCTCATTTACATGAGTCAGAGGGATGGTCTCTCCCCATTTTGTGAATTAATTGGTGGTAGTAAGTATGTACTTGTGTTGTTGTGAATATATTGGCGTAATCTCTGCTATGATATCTAACCCCCATTGCTCGAACAGCCTAGAAATGGTCATTGGTTGGAGTGGGACTACTGCTCTCTTTTCCCTCCTGGTGCTTATTTGACAAGTTTTACAGTGTCTAGCGTAGGTGTGAGCATCCTTGAACAAAGTGGGCCAATAATAGACAGCTCTCAGTATCTTATGAGCGGTCATCATAGAGCTCATTTATAACTTTGTCTGCATCTTTACATTCGAGGTATCTTAAAAGTACCCGATCATAATTAACTCGGAAGAGTACCGAATTTATGAGGTGATATTGTGAATATTTTAACCTAAGAGATCTCCTTTCCTTGGGGTTTAGGTCTTCAGGGAAAGTCCCATGATGCAGGAGATAAGTCAATTTCTCATACCAAGACTCTTTCCCTGGGGAAATGTATGAAGCTTCACCACACCATAATGCGATTTCATTCTCCCATCTGGAGTCTTCATTTACTTGGTCTTGAGCCTCGGCTGCTAGTTTGCATAATCCTTGTCCTTTAACTAGTTTAGAGGGTTTTATATCTAGATCAAATTCTTGGAATACTACCATCCAGTTCCCTCTTTTTTCCCCCGTCTCGTGTTGAGTAAATAGGGATCGGACTGCGGGGTGAGGCACGATTACTTTGGTGTGGTTCTTGAGGATGTAAGATCTGAAATGTTTTGTTGCTTTATAAACCACATAAGCCTGTTTATCTATAGCAGGATAATTTAGTTAAGCTCCTTGGAGGTTAGTGCTCATTAACAACACCGGAGCCTTGTTGTTGTCAACATCCTTCTGAGTCAATACTGCAACTAACGATTGATCGGAGGTGAAAGTGTAGAGGAAAAAATATTTGTTGAAATTGGGACTTTGCAACATGGGGGATTGATATATAGCAGTCTTAATATCGCTAAAGGTCTTCTTTCGTTCATCATCCCACTTAATATTGACATCTTTATGAATCATCTTTTGTAAGGGTTTGATAGTTTCTCCGAAATCGGGGGTGAATTTCCTCACAAAGTTGATTTTCCCAAAGAACGAATGCATATCCTTCTTGTTGTGAGGCAGTGGAAGTTGAGTTATAGCCTTAATTCTTTCTGGGTCTATGCGAATATTTGCTTGAGATATAATGTGGCCTAGCATCTTACCTTCCTCGACACTGAAAATAGTTTTCTTAGGGTTTAAGGATATACCGTATTTCCTACACCTTTCGAAAATATGGGTTAAGTGTTGGATGTGATCTTCTCTGTTCTTTGAATACAGATTCACATCGTCCAAGTAAACTACTACACACTTGTTGATTAGTCCCTGAAACACCACATACATAGCCATCTAGAAGGTTTCTACTGCATTGATTAACCCAAAGGGCATGCGTTTATAAGAAAAAGTTCCCCACTTGGTTCAGAAGGTAGTTTTCAAGCGTTCTTCCTCTGAAACTAGAACTTGGTTGTAACCTAAGAAACCATCCTGTAAAGAGAAAATCTCAGAGCCATATACGGTCTGCAGGAGTTGTTCCATTGGCGGGACTAGGTAGTTGTCTCTTTTTGAAGCTCTATTGAGGTTTCTGAAATCTACGCATAAGCGAATCTCCCCAGACTTTTTCTTTACAGGAACTAAATTAGAGACCCATGCAGACTATCTAACCTGGAAGATAATTTTGGCATCTAACAACTTCTTTAACTCCTGACACATGAGAGGCTCTAGGGATGGGTGGTACTTCCAGATCTTCTATTGGAAGGGTTTCACTTCAGTTTTTAACGGGATAGTGTGTTGAATGATATGGGTATCATAAGTTTTCAGATCTCAGTAGGACCATGCAAAGACATCCTGGTATTGTCTAAAAAGTTTGAGATAGGCCTTCCTTCCCTCCTTAGATATAATCTTTCCGAGGTTTACATTTTTTGGGATTTTCAGGGTTCCGAGATTTATAGTTTCATTCATGGGACATGAACTACCAGTTTTCACGTTTTTTGACCCCTTAAATTTTTCCTTTCAGTCAAAAAGGTTTTCTAAGGTGGCTATCCTCTTTGGTATCATGTGGGACTTTGATTTGTCAACTGATTGATTTGTATGAAGGTCAGTTTCCATCGAATGTTCTTGGAATGCTTCATCGTGAATGGCCAAATCTTTAAAATTGTCATGATTTGTCAAAAAGTTTATAATCTATTCATCTCCCTCAAAAACCTTCCAGTTAGAAATATTGTTGGGCACCGCAGATTTATATAATAGTTCCACGGTGAACTGAGAAGATTTATAATCCTCTAGAGGTGATATCCTTGAGGCAGCGGTGGCCAAAGAATCATCAATAATGTTCTTCACCCTGGGAATCGTTGTAATGTTGAAAGCTTCAAAATGCTCTATTAGCCTGTGCACTTCCTGTTGGTAATTCTTCAGGGGTGGAGAATTGCAATGTATAGTACTCCTTATCAATCTGACAATGATTTCAGAATCTCTGAAAACCTTCAATTCTTGGACATTTAGATCTATGGTTTTCTTTATCCCTTGTACTAGAGCTTCATAGTTGACAGTGTTATTTTTGCATTCGAATTCTAGTCGACAAGACAGGAAATGTCATTTTCCCTTGGGATTAATGAGGATACACCCTGCTCCTGACCCTTCCTGTGATTTAGATCCATCAAAATATAGGGTCCAAACTTGTGGGCAACATGTATGAGCTTTGCTTCCCTATTCTTTCCTCTTTTCCTCTTGCTAGTTATGTGATTTCTAACACAGGTTTTTGGCAGAAGAGGGTTTCTTCCGCCGCTGTCGACAACTCCTCTTGAAAAATAATTTCAGAATTCTTAGTGAAAGGGACATCAAATGAGAGAGGGGAGAATTTACCGAAGTAGGAATCGCATGAATAATTTCCTAGCATAGGGAAAACTATCGATGAGGGTTCGTTTAGGGTTTCTAGGTCAGTGACAGCATGTTTCAGATACCTTTCCCTATCAATTATGATCATAATTTCGTGTCCCTTCAACGGTATTCAAAGGTGTGTCCAATCTGTACTAAAGTATCTGTTTAACTTCTCAGACCAATCTCAGCTTAATAATAATCCATAAGCTTCTGGGATATCTACTACAATGATGTCAATCACTTGCAAAAACTTAGGATGTGTCGCTATTCTGATCATTACATCTTTGAGTTCTCCCATGAATTTGACTTGGGTTTTGTCTAGTTGTATTACATGTTTATCGCTTTTGAGAGGAACACCGTTTAATTTTTTGCAAATAGACAAGGGCATAACATTGGAAGATGCTCCTGAATCGACCAAACAATTGTGGAGGTTCCTGTTGAAAACTTCAAACTTTAAAAGGAATGGTGGGACAAATGGTTTTCCCTTCTTATCTTCAGAACAAGTGTTCACAGTTGGTTTATTTACTAGATCTTTGGGAGTTAGATTTCTTTCCTGATCATTTCTTGTCGTAGGGTTTTCTACTGATTTCAAAGCTTGTAGCAGGAAGTATTTCTGCTAAGGGATTCTACATATGTCCATAACTGATATATTAGCCTTCAACTTCTTCAAATCTTCAACTATGTTGTAATCGATCTTGGGTGATTCTCTTGTATGGATGTTTATAGGGTTTCTTCGGGGAGAAAAAGATGCTTTCCGGTAATCGGGAGTTGATATTCCCCTCGAAATTTGGGTAGCAGTAAGGTCGTTTGAGACAAGTTGACCCCTACTTTGTGTTTGTAGAGACAAGACTTCAGTGAGTGGTTCTTGAACCTTAAACAGGTCATCGAAAGGCATGGTTAAATCAAGATCCCATATCAACATGGTTGTTTCTTATGGTGGATCAATTTCTTCCTGATCGACGATATTCATGCTGGAGTTGCTTGGTTGTTTGGTCAAGGAGACTTCGTCTAGGAACCAGTTGGCCATAAAATTCATGGCATGCACCCATTGAGGGAATTCTCTTTCGGAGTGGTTCTCTTGGTGATAAGTGTAGAAAGAGTCGGATGCTACATTTCCCAGATCGATTTTTAGGTTGGCTGGGGGAGGTTCAATGGCTTTGAACAGTGGATTTATTTTAAAGAAATTATTATAGGGCCTTTTGCCTTGGTTTCCCTCCCCCACACTTCTTTTCATTTCTATGATTTCATTTGATAACTTCTTAACCATTTGTTGTAGATATTCTATGTCTCCATTTCCTTTTCAGGAGCTTCCTCTACTTGTTTCCCTGGGGGTCTAGTTAACAAGAGTCCTCTTCTGGGAGGAGGTTGAACTTCCTTCTTAACTAATGAGACCTGGCCTTCTTTGCATCCTTTCATTTGGAACTCTATCATTTTGGATTCTTCAAATTTATCAGCTAGGGTTAGTTTGGAATCCCTCTTCACAAACATGGAAATAGAAGTTGGGAGAGCATTAACATATACTTTGATTTGCAACTCCTTAGTAGGTTTAGATTTGGGATGGAATTTGTTTAAGATGGTGGTAAATATTTGATTAAAGTATTAAACCCTTTCCTTCAAGATCATGGTCGAGACAAACAACTCAGCCATCAAAGCTCTTGTAGTAGTCTCTTCCACAAATTTATCTAAAAAATATTTCTGAAACTTCATCCAACTAGTTATGGATCCTACGGGTAAGTTAAAATACCACGTGGAAGTTGAATTCTCAAAAGTGTAGGGGAAAAGCCTGGATACTATGTCTTCATGTTGGACATTCATAAGTATGATCGCTAGTATGAATTTTTTGATATGATCTTTAGGCAATCCTGAGGTCTCGGGGTCAAACTTAGGAAGTAACTTCTCTGGATGTTGGGGAAGGTTATGTACTCACCCAGGGATGGACAAAGTGTCTTTGGACAACCAAGGTTGATTGCTTTGAGGTGGGTTTCCCATTTATTCATCATGGTAGTTGTTGTCTTGAATATCTTCAGATCCTGAGTTAAATTATTCCTCTTCCGAAAAATCGTTCGGCTCAGAGACTTCGTCAGCTGGTGTTTCAGGGATTAGATTAAGAGGATGTTTGATTTCGGTGATTGAAAAATCTATTAGGTCTTCTATTGTGTGTAAAAAAACCTGGTTGGGTGTGTCGACCACTGGTCTGCTTATTTTTCGTCTTCGAGGAAGTATCGGAGCTAAGGACAACACACCGATTTGTCAGGGGTATGCCCTTGTGATTCTTCTAAATTCATTTAATTCCTCTTGAGGGAGAGTGTAAGGTATGTCTGGGTATAGGCATTCTTCCTCAGGCTGGGGTGAGTTACTTGTTTCAGGAGTACTCAGTGTGTGTGGGTTGTCTTGGGAATGACTAGCCATGCATCTGGGTTGTTTTGAATCTACAAGTTGTCTGAAATATTATGTGAAATATGTATTCAACCATTTATTTTAGTCGCCCTCCTTCTAGCTCCAATTTTGTTGATGGGTCCTAAATCCCTTTAACTCAACAGTAGGAACCAAACCCACCACCAAGGCCCAATTAGACTCTGCAACATTTGATAATGGAATGGTTCTCCAGATCTTGTGATCCGTCCAATTAATAGATGGGCTTTGCGTTTTCTTGTGAAGGCCTCTCCTTTAGTTCATACATTATCTTTTTTTGTATTTTATCTTAGGTGTGACTAGTATAAGATGGAAAGCTAGTATAAACCAAATAGGCAACAAATGGGAACAAAATTTAACTATTGGAGAAGAGGCTAGGCTTGGGATAACCCTTACACCCTAGCATGCAGACAATGATCATATACCATAGGCCTAGTGATAATACGTTAAACACATGAATATTCCAATTATTGAATGAGATACAAATTATCAAAAGAAGACATGCATGTGATAAAAGATGGCAAGAAAAATAATTCACTCAACTCTGATCATCAATCACATAATAACTCAAAGATTCATTTTCATCATTAAACAAAGAACTGTAAAATATTGCATCAGATAACTTATCAATATATTTAATAGCTCTTACTTGTTACTGCATCCATTCATGAGACTGAATAAGAAATAGTTCTTCACCACATTCAATCATACATGCATTTGATGAAAACATAAACTTGTCTCTGGTCCAGAAGGACTTCTCAATTAAAGGTAGCTCCAAAGTAATTCTTAACAAAACCAAAAATGAGAGTTTATTGCTTGCTTCGCTTATGTTAGCGCCATCACTTTTCTCTAGTTAGTGTGTGTCTTAATCGGGTTACATCCATGTGCCACAAAATGAAATATTGGGTACGGAAAAACCTGAGGGTCGAAGTCACGCCAGTGGCCGGTTGGCCCTTGGAGTCAAGAAAGGATGTCAGAGCCAAACATGTGTTAAGATTATGAGTATGTTCCAAAAGAGTTGGGTCATGTCATAAGGGAAGTCATTAGGTGTCTCGGGTCGAGGCAAGTTTTTTAAACAAAATTCATGTCACCAAGTGTAGTAACCATCATAAACTCATCATGGAAGATGGAAGAATGAAAAATAATGGTGCTCATGTTACACACGCCTTGCAACTCCTATCGGTTGTACCTCACATGCCCTGGAACATCTTCGTCCCTTGGATGTGCCACAAAAAATCTTCAGTTTGCTTCAAAAAATTCGGTCGCCATGAATTCAGTGTTCCATGAAACGTTTCCACCCACGACCCACTCTGTTATAAATTATGGATGTTCTACATGCATTCTACTCACCATCCGATCTTATGCATTGTTGATAGTTTTCCTCGCGAGCCCAGATTGATCAATTTTTTCGCCTCGGGCCTTCGCCAAGTCCCCTGCGCATAAGATAGATACGTGTTGCACCATGGGAACCCCTCAAAACATAAGAAAGGGAATGCAAAGTAGAAGAAGTGCCAGGCCTAATCCTCAAAGAGACTGGGATTCGTTCTTACTCACAGTAGGCATCCTCGACGTTTCAAAGGGGAATTCCCCTCTATACGCGAAAATGATGATATCGCACCTCGTGAAGGCCAAAGTGGAAGAATTTGCGCCGAAAGGAAATATTTTGGAAGACATGCCTCCCCAACAAAAGATACCCCAGAGAAGGGGAAGGCCAAGGAAGAACAAGGAAGTTGGGGAAACCCAAGTCCCAAGCGAGTCGCGCGCAAGATCGGTTGTCAAGGAATCACTTATGCACGCTATTCTACTAGAGCCTGTCGAAGGTACAAGTCAGGAAATCGGGAGAAAAATGAGGAGGACAGATGCCATGGGCACTAACGTTCGAGATCCGACTCAACAGCTGAAACAGGTGCATCTCGCCATTACCGAACTCTACCAGGAAAATAGAGAATTAAGACGACAATTGGCGGCAAAGACCCTTGAGGTGTCAGCATCACATGGTTGTGAAGGGAACATGACATGGATCAAGATACAACTCTGGGAAGCACATGATACAATCGTGTAGCTGTGCAAATCACAAAGGACGTTGGAAGAACAGAAGGCCCGTTTCCTAGATTCTAGGGATAGTATCTAGAGAGTAAGGCGACCCAAGTAGCGCCTTCGCCTATATATTTCATGTTTTTCAATGTAAACCAGGGTGGTTGGCCAAATAGTGTATAGAGTGTCTATTGCATGTAATTTGAACTCGATCAAAATTTTATGTATGGAACGTAGCCCCACACTAGGGTGAACCACGCACATTCTGCGTTGTGGTTTCTTTGTGCATTATGATTGATATGTTATTGATGTGATTTATGCTTAGTGTTGTAATATATGTTAGATGCATCCGATAATAGTATATTAGTGCTTATGCTGTGAGTAAATGCCAGATCTGATCTATTTCTATGTGCTTAGTGCTTGGATGTGTTAAATCTTGTTGAATACTGCGCTACTCTATAATTAGGGTTTCTTCCTGCGATGTGAAGAAGGGCTCAATACTAATGAATGCTAACTCCTAAGTGCTTTGTTAAGTATTGTGATCACAGATCTATGTCCCAACTAGGTTCTAGACACTTGAGTCCTGCAACCACCCCTTCCTCTACCTCGAGTGAGACTTCATCTGCTTCGCAGGTGTTACCGAAAGGGCTGGTAGTTAGGGTTTTGTTGGTGCATTGTTGAAGCATTGAACCCTGGGTCTTCCTCTATGCCAACAACTGGTTCCATTGTCAGGACCTGAAACTGTGATTGCTGGGAACTGAAGAAAAGAGAAAGCTCTGTGTGTAGATCTATTGTTGTAGTGTGCAATATTCTACTTGACTTGCGAAGCTCTGTGCTAAGAAAGGAATCAGATTTGAATTAGAAAAGAGGCAACATCTTAAATCTTTGTGCTCTGATAAAGGTAAGATAAGTGAAAAATTTTGTTTCGAAAGAATGGATCTAGGTATGTTTGATAGATTTTGTCCTAGTCTAAAAACTAGGGAACAACTAGAAGAAAGAGGATTTGAAATGAATAGATCTGATAAAAGTAATGAAAGATATGTTATTCCTATGCATAGAAAGTATTTTTGGACTAACAAATGGATGCAGGATCCTAGAAAGAATTTTTTGCAGGTTAGTTATTGTGATCCCAGTGCGCAGTACAGGAAAGGTTGGGGATCATTTAAGAGAAAGAGGGAATTTACTCTTTGTTATAATTGTAGAAGACGAGGACATCTTGCTAAGGAATGCCCTGGTAGAGGTCCTATTTACCTTTGTTGTCAAGCTACTGGACATGAAGTTCTGGATTTCCCTATAATGATTGCTAAAGTTGAAAAGATGAATATGAGACAAGAAAACCATGAGAAAGGTTAAGAGACTAAGGATATGATAGAACTCCAGAAAGAATCAGATACTATATTGTTGTAGATCAAAGAAACCCTGAATGATCACAGAGACATCAACTTATCAGAGATATTAAATGAGAAAGAGTGTATAGAAACAAGAATAGGAGACTTCGACATAGAATGTGTATTGGATGCAAAAACACCGATGAATATCATGACATAAATAACTTGGGAAATTTTGGGAAAGACAGCTATGATTCCTTCATTGGGAGGAATAGGATTGTTTAAAGGAAAATTGATAACCCTATGTGGAAGACTTGCCCAAATACCTATGATTTCTCATGGATATTCGATAGAGGAAGAATTCGAGGTCATTAAGTTTGTTGAGAATAACGCCCCATTTTCTCTTTTGCTAGGAAGAACCTGGATTGAGAAAAATCAAGTTAGAAGGAAAAAATAAGAGGAAGCTATATAACAGAAAAAGGAAGAACTAAGGGATTTCATGGCTAGGAGAATAGCATGCTTAATAGAAGAGAAGGAGGACAAGTCATAGCTACTAAGAGCCAGAGACCTGGTTGTTGAAGTTGAAAGAACGCAAGAAGGATTAAGAAACCTATCCATGCAAGAGAATAGAGAAACTACTCCAGAAAAAGAAGAAGTATTACCCTCGAACCCTGCGAAAGACCATCAGTAGCATGAAGTTACTATGTTGAGTACAGATAAGAATAACAATGGAAAGAGAAATATAGTAACTCAGATCACAGGAAAGAAAGCTAGAAAGCTTAGCAATAAGAAATCTAAGTTAGGAAAATTACAGGAAGTTCCAGAGAGGACTTCACAAAAAAAAGCTTTGCAGAATTTGAACTCTGCCAGAATATCAGAACAATGCAAATTGACACTTCACCATGATGAAGAAATATGATCATTGGAGGTGCTCCGACCGTTAGACCGATGCTCCAGAATGGCTAGAAACATAGCTATGGCCGGAAATATCTCCATTAGACCGTTTTGACCATGCCCTAATAGATGGAATCACATTGATGAAGGCTTTGTTGTCCGTTGGAGGAACCCGTTACGACATTGTTTATTTATCCCGTCGAATGTTGCACCAATAACACTTTTGAGAATTGTGAGTATCCAAGCCTGCAAATAATTCTTTGTTATTACATTGTGCCTATTTGATGCAGGAGCATCTTCCACATCAAGCGAGCCAGCGCAGAGACAATTGGACAGCTAGACGAGCGCCAACACAGATTTTGAAAATCACCTTGGAAGTTGTTGTGCGATCTTAAATGAGTCATTAAGAGAAGGCGCACTTGTAAAATGTAAACGAACCTTGAGAATTTAGCTCTCATCCTTAGTAGATAGAAGGCATTTAAAGTAGTTAATGCAGGTAGATAGGATTTAATTCTAGATTAGACAGTTTTGGAGCGCAAGAGGGAAACGGGATATAGACACCCTCATTGTGCATTGTAACATTATCAAGGAAGAGCAAGAGCATGCAGAGAGATGTGTAAGAACACCCATGTACAGATATTTGGATTAATAGAAAGAGGTTGATTCAAATTCATGGTTTTGTGTCTATTATCTGTGTATTGATGTTGAATGACATGCTCATTTGATGTTTGCTTCCTGTTATAAATTTTCTTTATATGCTGAGTATATGATCTCATGTTTGAGTTTGAAGTCTGAGAGGAAGAAAGAATGAGTTTCAATTGTTTCTCTATCTGAACCAGAGTTCCTGCAAGGAGTGCAGTTGAAGTGTCCGCAAGGAGTGTGTTGATAGAGGGTTCAGATAGGATAACTTTTGTTCTCATTCACCCAAAAGTGTAGTTGGGCACAGGAGTTTAGCAAGGAGTGTGCAGGCCAAGGGAAGCCTCAGGGTTGTGAACCTGAGTGAAGTATTAGAATACAGCTGCTGCAGGTGTGTGCAGGGTCGAAGGGATTCAACACTTGGAAGTTGTTGAATGTTTTCCGCAAGGAGTGTGTGCAAGGTTCTTTGAAAGATTCAGAGTTGGGAAAGCTCAAGAAGGATAAAGCCTTTGAATTTGTTGAAGGACAGCACAAAGAAGTTGTGCCTTGAATATTTAAGCAGGCGTCAAAAGTTTACACTGTAGGTGGACGAGTTCCGCGGAGGAACACTTGGTCATTCAGAGAAATCGCCAAGGAAAGACGGACGGTCGGTATTCTCTAAGGAGAATTTGTGACATCCCGTGAGCCGTTAGATCTCACAGAGGTGTAGGGGAGATACGACGGAGTATTCCCAAGGGTTCAAAGCTCAAGAGGGGTAGAACCGTTGATCCGAGCCACAAGGGTTGTTGGATCTATACGTATATCATGCATCAGAGTTTCGTGGGTTGAAGACCCGCGAACATAGCAGCAAGAATCGCGAAATCACGAAACGCGATATCCCGACAGCTAAGGGAATAGTGTCGAGCCACAGGCGTCAGAGCAGTGGACGGTTGGCATGAGTTTTGGAATTTCGCAGGGTGAAGTGCCGAAAACATCGCATTTGGATTTGCGATATTGCGAACTCCGAAATGCCGATGGAGTGAAGGGACCATTGAAAAGTCAACTCACGAGCGCATCGAAGTTTCGGTGTATCGGGGTTCGGGAGTCGGTAAGATGAGTGACTCGACATCGCGAGTGCTGAAATCGTGATAGGAAAAGTTCTTATAGGAGAGGGAAAGGGTCAGCGTTGACTTGTATCGGGTTTCGGGGATTCGAGAACCGAACGCTAGACCTTTGGATTCGCAAAGTCGTGAAGTTCGATCTCCCGATTTGTAAAGAAGGGGGATCCCACGAGGATTTCTGTGGGTGTAGATTTCCCGACAGGGAAATAGAAGAACATTAAAGTTATTCGGGCCATGTGAAAGGAGGAGATCCTGTGAGTGGACATTCTTGCGAGCGCAGGCTGCGTCACTATTGAGAGCTCGCCACCCATTCTGTTACATTTAGTGTTTGATCATCGACCTGAGATACTTGATCTTGAGCGTGCATGTCGAGTGACTTCAATGCAATAGAGAAATTCGTCAAAGAGATCCTCATAGACCTCATGGCTGAGAAGGTCATGTCCACAGGAGTGAAAGCATCCCCGTCGACTGCTCGTGGATCTGGACCATCCTGAGCTGTGATAGAGAAACTAACTAAGCATCGTGATGACTTGGAAAATGTGAAGCTCATCCCATAAATCCTGCCCGACTACATCCATCCTCTGGCTGGCGTGGTGAGTCGTGACAGTGTCCCGAGGTACTTAGACTACACATTGATTACTACGTACCTCCCAAAGAGGACATGCGTAGTCAAACCACAGTTGGAGAGGATTCTAACGTTGAAGATCGGCGACTATAACTTGGGAGACCACAAGAACTATAAGTATTTGACCAGGACAAAGGGGAAGAAGTGGAAGATAATCCCCCATTTGTGGACCATGGACATCGCGAGGTCCACGATCCTCAATGTGATGAAGATACCACACTTTGGAAGGCATCAGGAGGTTAATGCGTGTGTTAAGCTCCTGCTATCATTCTTCCATGGCAGTTATATGTGGTTTGACAAACACATCATTGTAGAATATATGGCACTGATCCATAAGATCACCGGATTAACCATGCAAGGACCAAACCCACAAGATTTTTACCCAGGGAAGGCTGCAGATCGTGCCCTGGCGCAGTGAATCAAAGACACCTATGGTGATGTGGAGAAGGGGAAGTAGGGCTACAAGGTATTGTCCATCCAGAATGGTGCAGTGTGCCTATCTTGTGAGTTGATTGCTGGTAAGCTAGTCAGGAAACACAGACCCACGCAAGGTCACGGGGTTTGTCGTCAACCTTGTAGGAAAATGTGTGGAAGGGCTTCAAATGAACTGAGCAAGCTACCTCATCAACCAGTTAGAGAAAGACTTCCATTAAGCTCAGGATCAAGGCTACGAGTTCCATTTCAGTTGGTTTTTTATCCTCATCGTCTTCATTGCTTGGGAGATGTCATAAGGAGTGACCTTCCCTAAAATTGAGCCATCTAAACCACTAGCTGCGAAGTTCACTACACTCTGGTATTCGAGCAACATGGTGAAGAAATGGTAGTCAAATGCGGTGTTCCACACCTATTACCTGCAGCTAAAGAGGGATATTGATTTTTTCCCTCGCATGACGTCGAATACCCTGCACAGGTTCAGGCCCCTTGCAAAGTTCCACGCAGATAAACATTTTATTTATATCACTGCACATGGAGATGAACATAAAGAAGATCTCCAATCCTACTATAAGATCGCATAGGAGGAAATGGAAGAAATAACTAAGGAATGGCCTGCAGAGTTCCTTATACCAGTCAACCAGGAATAATTGTCCGACCCCGACCTCATCGGAAGTCCTGTGGTCACTCGCGAAGAGTATGATTCACCCAACAATAGCAGAAGGAAGAAGAAGGAAGAGGTACAGGAGATGAACAATGTATCAGAAGAGATTGCTTCAGATTCACCTGGAGGGGGAGGGGGTGATGAAGTAGACAAAGAAGAGGACAATGGGGAAGAAGACAAGAAGAATTAGGGCGAAGTAACACCACCTAAGGATCCCATCGATGAGGCTGAGACATCCAATAAAAGAAAGGTTTCCCCCATGAAAACTTCATCGCGGAAGAAGTCAAAAGCTAGTAAGCCCAAGTTGCAGATTGTGCTCACGGTAGATGACATCAATCTCTTCATCATCGTTGTATCAGATACTTCAGAGGATATTTTATAGCGCAACAAAGAAAAACAAGAGACCATGTATGATAGGAACAAAGCAGAACTGAAAGGGGTACAACAAGCCCTATACTCCAGCCGCGCAATGTCTACTACGCCACCTTCATCTGAAGTAATCATGTTGGGAGATGAGCCTGCCCAGCTACACAGAATAGCAGATGTGACCAAATATTTCCTTCATCGTGTCTAGGAAGAAAAATAACAGGCCATAGAGGCCCTGAAGCAAGCAAAGTAGGAAACCATAGAATAATGACAGGTTGCACAACAAGAAAAAGATGACCTCCAAGCGAAGTTCTCAGAGGATAGAGCGCAAATCCAGAAGGAGAAAGAACAGTTTCTCACGGAGGAGATGGGAGTTAAAAAAGTAGTCATTAGAGCACTTCACTCTGTGATAGGCTTAGAACAGATGGAAGAAGACCCAGTGGATATTTAGGTGAGGAAACTCATTGAAGCTATTCAATAACTTCAAGCAAGAATCATGGAACCAGAGTTGCAAGTAGTGTCAAGCACTCCGCAAGAAGTGTGCGATTAGAGAGAAGAAACTGCCCGGAGCGTAGTTGAGAGAATCAAGGCATTAGCCTTGGAATGAAAACAACTCAGCAGTCAAAGCGCGTAGACTTACAAGTGCCTCATAGAGGACCCTGAACTAAGGACACTGGAGTCACAGCTTCAGGAGGCAAAGCAGCAAGAAAAAATAGTGCAAGCGTAGTTGAAGCCTCTGCCAACAGTCGAGAGGATGAAAACGTCCCAAGAACAGTGCACAGTTCAGCAACAGGTCCATGCCATCCAAACTAAAGTCATGGAAGTGACCTAGAGGCTCCAACCAGTGTAGGATGAATCTTTCACACTTTTTGAGGAGATTGAAGGACAAGGTACACACCTAGAACAAGTGGTCATTTTGGTGGAACAGTCCTTGGCAGGACCTGTGAATGAGAAATTTATTTAGGACTTCACCGAGCAGGAGGTTGTGGCGAAGCAGTAGGTTGAGGCAGCTCGAGCTAAGCTCGAGGCCTTTGAGGAAAAGTTAACCAGATCATAGTGACTCAGGATGAGTCACAGGTGAGTGTTGGGGGCATGTCGGCCCTTGACCAAGTTTTGAAGAACCTTGTTCATGTTTGACCATTTTTGGCACTTCAATAGGCTGGTCGAAGGCGAAGCAGAGATCGCGGGATCTTGCCACCTTTTGTGGACTTTTTGGGTTAGGGTTTATGTAAAAGGTATAGGATGTAGGCCCATGGGTTTTACCCATGTTTAGGGCTCTTATAAATGTATAAATAGATATCTAGGCGATGTAGGAAGAGGTAGGTGAGCTAAGTGCGAATAGTTGTGAATGCTTTGTGCATGTTATGTTGAACACTTGTAGAGCTAAGTGCAAGTGATTGTAAGAATCTTGTGTGTAGACTATAAGAAGGATTTGTGTTGTGACCTAGCTCGGGGAAGGAGGATCTAGCGAGGTGCACACAGATCTCCCGTCCTACATGGTGTTGGTTTGTGGCTCTGTGCATGTAACGAGATTGATAGAAAAAAATAAAGAAGAAGGAGAGTTGGTGGACCTAGCCCCACACTGGGGTGAACCACGTACATCCTATGTTGTGGTTTCTTTGTGCATTATGATTGATATGTTATTGATGTGATTTATGCTTAGTGCGGTAATATATGTTAGATGCATCCAATAATAGTAGCTTAGTGCTTATGATGTGAGTAAATGCTAGATCTGATCTATTTCTATGTGCTTAGTGCTTTGATGTGTTAAATCTTGTTGAATATTGCGTTGATCTATAATTATGGTTTCTTCCTGTGATGTGAAGAAGGGATCAATACTAATGAATGCTAACTGCTAAGTTCTCTGTTAAGTACTGTGATCACATATTTTTGTCCCAACTAGGTTGTAGACACTTGATTCTTGCAACCACCCGTGCCTCTACCTCGGGTGAGACTTCATCTGTTTCATAGGTGTTGCCGAAAGGGCCGGTAGTTAGGTTTTTGTTGGTGTGTTGTTGAAGCGTTGAACCCCGGGACTGCCCCTGTGCCAACACTTTTGATTCCTTATTTAAGTGTTAATTCTTTTTAATTCATGAATTTTCATAGATTCAAGCAAACTTTGGAAGACTTAATGAGAGTTGGAAATGATAAGAAAAGGCAACATTTTTCATAGTGAAGTTGAATTAGATAGTGCAAAAGATCAAGTGGTACCCAAAAAGTAAAAATTGACATAGGCTTTTTAGGGTGTGTTGAGTGCTCAACACCACACATAAGAACTATCTCAGGTGAGACTACACAATGCATTCTATATGTTGTGTTCCCTGTTATTGCGCAATTTGTACTTGTCCAAAAGGAAAAGGCTAAAGGAGGAAAAATTGGCATAACAAGAGGTTTTCCTATCACTGTCACCTTAATAAGACACCTCTTTCTATTTAGGGATGATATCCCAGGGGAGATGTCCTCGATGGCCTGGGGGTTTGAGAAGGAAAAGGTTTAGATATCAAGAAACTTATCCCCTCTCACAAGTCACACCGATCAAAAAGTCCCAAAGATTTAGTAAATGAAGCAATGATATGATTAAGTGTACCTACCCATAACAAAGCAAAAAGAAAAAAACTATCTTTTGCAAGTACAATTTGATGTTAGTGCTTCATAAAACCTTGGACTTGTTAATGAAAGAAACCAGTTGATAAAAGATGAAGAAAATAAAAATCTATAGCAGCAATGTATATGTATAAATGGCTTCACAATCAATGCCTTGAATTAGCTTCAAAATGACAAAAAATGATAATCTGATAATAGCACTATGCTAGCATTTGTCAGAAGCTAAAGAGGCAACGTAAAAATCAACTTTTGCAATTGCTTTTAAGATATTTTACTGCTGTAATAATTGGCTGTAGCTTACTTTTGTAACAGCAACAAGAAGGTTAATGAATTAGTCTAATATAGGGTTAGGAAATGATAGCAAGTAGCTTGAGGTATAAGATTTGAAGGTTGTTCTCATCAATCAGTCAAACATAAAGTATAGATCGGTGTCTTTAGGGATAATGGAGTCACTTTTAGCAGAAGGAATCTTGAAAGATTCAAATAATAATGTGTGCACTAAGGAAAAAAGTGATGGTGGTTGAGGTGTTGGTAACCCAAGGCCTCAATGAACAAACCCTAGAAGGAAAACGACTACTAGGAAGTAGGTAACCCTAGGCCCTAGCGGTTTTCCTTCTTCTTTAGCTCAAGCTTGAAGTAAATAATGGCTTGATGAAGAAAATTATGCTAGAGTGCTACAATGGTAAGTCTCTAGCACAATTCTTCAAAAGGTAGTCTTTCTAGCTAGTAGGTGAAAAATCTGTTAAGAAAAGGACAATAACATGTGCTTGATTTTAAGCTAACAATTTCATAATCTTGGAAAAATGCAAAGCAAATGTACTATAACCATTCAAAGTAAAGAACAATTTCATAAATTCACTTACATTCACCAAGAATAATCTAGCAATTATCCTCGTTGAAGAGTTTCCAGCAAGAAAAATGCCAAAAACACCAATATAAGCCTCCTCCAAGAGTTGCGCACCACTTAATTTCAGCCAAAAAGAGCCTCAAAGGAGCCGAATTTCAGACCTCACTTAGTGAGTGAAAGAATGATGAAAAAATACAAGGGACAAATCCCTTATTTATACAATCAAAATGACCTCTAATTACAAAATTAGGTCAAAAGGGCCAACATGGCCAGTTTACATGAGAAAATGAAATTTTACACAAAATTGTCAAATAAAACCCTAATTTTATCCTTTTAGGGTGATGTCATGCCCCTCCTAGGGTGACGTTAGCCTTCTTCCTAGAACGTTAGCCCTCCAAGTGAAACGTTGGGGCTCAAAACCCCTCAGGAGCTACCACACGTGCCAACCAAAGCCGTCGTCAAGTTGGATACCTCAACTGGGTGACGTCAAGGATCTAAATGATGATGTCAAGGGTCTGTAAGGGCGAACATCATGGTGGGAGGGAAAGACCCCCCTGGGTCTAGGCCTTCCAAGATGTCTTTGGTGGAATGTTCTCCTCTCTCTCTAATGTAAGCCTCTGGTATATGTCTACCCCTAGTTGGGGTTTCAACATCCATCTGGTGGGATTTTAGCCCTATCGAGGTCTAAGCTAATCATCTCCTCATATGTAACTATCCATCAGGCGTGGTCCTGCAGCAACAACAAGTACACCCTCATGGGCTCATGAGTCACAAGGATCATAGCAATGTCAATCACATCTAATAATCAAGTTACAAAAACATGTGCATGAAATCCCCCTTTGCTAGACAAGTGCTCAAAGACGTTATGTTATTCTACAAGCTAGGTTTCGAGAGGGTTTCAGGATGTCGTATTTAGATAATTATCCTTAGGTGTGGGATGTTTCCATTTGAATACCAATCTAGGCCATCTAAGTGCATGAGATGGTATCGGGATGTTTGGGCAAGGGGTGCAGTGATGACAGGAAAATGTAGGGCTTACCTGTGGGTGCCTCTGAAGAGGGTGAATTGCACCTTTTCATGGATGAAATTTTTTTCTAGCCCATTCAAATCCTTTTTAATTTTTATCTTATTTCCTTTTATTTCAAGATAATAGTTGGGGGACACTTCCCTGGCGTGGTGACCAGTGGTGGCAGTGTTACCCACAAGCATTTCACAGATATGAGAAGGTTGGATCGTGATGAGAGCCCCTTTCTCTTGGCTATGGTACCAAGAGCCACTATCCTAGCGTGGTGAATAGCTAAATAGTAGTGTCATATCGCTACAAGTCCATGGACCTAATAGGTTTTCTCATGATGAGACCCCCTATCCTCCAACTAGGTCTTGAGTTTATTTATTTTATGGGTCCCTCCTTTTTCTTATTGAGAAGCCTTTTATTTCTTTCTCGGGGATCCCTGAGCGAAGCATTTGAAGGTTTGATCTTTTGTCTTTTATCTTTTTCCAGCTAATTTTACCCTCTGGGCATTTAGCCCCTTCTTCCCACAAGGCAAGGTACAACCCTTAACTAGCTTAGCAAACCCAATGCTCGAACTAATGTAGGGGATAGATGAGAGGGAAGATGATGAAAAGTGATAAGTGTGGTGGGAATGGATGATGACCTTTCATAAACCCACCCAGTGGCAACTCACTCCTAAGGGAACCAACTTTCTAGGGCATTATGTCATCCCCCCAGGTATGGACAAGTCGAATGGCATAAAGTCCAAGCACACGTCATGAAGAAAAAGAGAATTAAGTGCACATATTCAAATGTTTTGAGAATCAGAGTGACACATACCATGATACCCGGACTCATTACCTCATGGAGCAAGACCCACTGTTGCTTTAGGACCAGGTCGATGGGATGGATGTTGTTGGTGCTAACAATATGGAGGTGTTGAAGAAGAAGGATGGGCCCTCCAGGGCCAGGCTCAAGTCAATATGGCTCTCCATACTCCATGTCTAGGACCTATGGGCCTCGAGACATAATCTCCTTAGTTATCCCTAGGCTAGGGGATAACATCTGGCTCCAACTCGGGGACATGTTCTCATCATAGAGTGCATGAGAACCTCAACATCTCTGGTATGACATGTTACCTTCTAGATCTCAAAAAAATATATTGGTAACCATTTGGGGTGGTGATATCACCCCTGGCTCATATATGGTATAATAAAAATGAAAGTAATCAAGCCATATATACAAATGAAAATACAACTACTCTAGCATGAAATGTAGATGGTATACACAATGAATGCAAATGCCTACCTACTTACCTATGAATCCAAGTCTCTGTCCCTCGATGGGGTTTGAGGAGGTGTCCACCAACTAGTAATGGGCACCTTCTTCCTTCCAATGTAGATAAATAGTAGGCATCATTGACTGAATTTCTTCCAATTCTAAAGGATCCAAGACAAAATTGTGTACTTCCATTGACATTAGTAGGCTCTCCCTTCTTTGTATCCCACATCTAAACTGTATCTCCCTCTTTTTAATCCTTGTTCTTGAATTTGGTTGTCTCTTGTACAACCCTGGTGTATTGTCTTGAGGGAGGAGTGTGGGATTATGTTGTGAAAACTTATTGCTGGGATAGTCGGATCAGTATGTCATCTTCTCCTTTCTTTAATAACTTGATAGCCCCAACTTATTTTTCTTTATATTTGTTCAGGATTTTTCGATACTCCTCCTTCTTCGACCATTGTATCTGATCAAAGTCTTCTTCTTTAGTGAAAGGCATGTCATCAAGGGAAAATACAAGAGGAATTTCTTTGAATGGTTCATGTGTTTTGTTAGTTCCAATGTCATCACCAATTTATTTCACATGGATTTTTGTCATTGGCACATTCGAGAGGCTTCTTATTGTTCCACTATTCATAGGCACATTAATATATGTGAGATCCATCTTTAGGGTGACTCCGAGCATTGCAACAAACTTCTTGGAAAACAACATTCCCCACACGTCTAGTACATCCACCACCACAATATCCATTGGGATCACTCTCTCAGGGTATCTTCCAAGGCATACTTCAATATTCTCAACTACCCCATGAGTGGCTATGGCTCTGGAATCAAATCCACACACATTCATGTAAGGTTGTGTGACCTTTAGGCCCAATTTTTCCATGACCTTCAAAGACATCATGTTAGCACCTGCCCCTGAATCAAGCATAGAGTTGTTAAGGCATTTGTTATTGAGAAATAAGGTCATGAAGAAAGGTGGATGTCCATCATATTGAACCCTAAAGTGATCGGCTTGTAACATAATAGGAGGTTCCATTGGTCCATCTGAGCCTTTGAAAAAAAATTCGAACCTTTCCTTGATAGATGGGACCTTGATGACTTCTCTCAAGGGAATGGTCACGTGCATTTTTTATAATGCACCTTCAAAGTTAAATTTCAAATCCACTTTCTCGGCCTTGGGAGGATTCTTATGAAGGAGTATGTTCAAGGGTGGAGGTCTTGTTTGTGATGCCAAAGGACCAGTAGAGAGAGGTTGGTTCATTATTTTTTGTCTAGTATACACTTGGAATTATTGTTTCCTCAACTTTTCTCTTGATTCTTGGTCAAGGTTATTTATCACCTCCATCCTAGCCTTCCTGGTTGCTTCCTTTATTCCCTCTTTATGTTCTTCAAGTGCAACACTAAGGAAATATTGAGGATTTTCAATGGTATGGTTAACTATGTTCACTTGTTCATAATTACCATTGTTGAAAGGACACTAATGCTCCCAATGTGACTCACTGCATTATAAGCACCAAGGGTTTTCATCTACTATATTTGTAGGGGATAAAGTATTAGGAACCTCTTGATCATTCTTTGGTCTAAAAACTTGGTTCCCTTTCTGGAATTGTCCTTTGTAAGGAACCCTAGGGGCTTGTTGCTGAGTTCTTTCTAGGTTGACAATCATATTCATCATCAGCTCTTGGTTTTTTACCATGCCATATACATTTAGTTGTAACTTTGCTGAGATAGCGCTAATGTCTGAGGTAGGTTCAACATTATGGACTATATTAGGTTTAGTGTCCATTCTGACTCTTGGGGCTGAGAAAGGTTCGACTCTAGATGAAGAAAGGTTGTCCTCAATCCTTGTATCTACCTCTTGGGATTATTGGATTTTCTAAGGGGCTTTATATATGAGGAGATATCCCAACTGTCATGTAAAGGATTTGGTATAAAGGAAAAGAAGGAAACTATCAAATGGATGATGGCTTACTAGGATTTTTTGCATCAAATTTTCAAAGTTTTCATGGAATTCTCTAACGGTTTCATTCTCTTGTTTCATGAGGTTATTCAGACTTATCAACATCATGTTGGTGTCTTCCTTGATACTCCATCGTTTGAGGAATACTTCCTCCAACCTATNTTTTTGCATCAAATTTTCAAAGTTTTCATGGAATTCTCTAACGGTTTCATTCTCTTGTTTCATGAGGTTATTCAGACTTATCAACATCATGTTGGTGTCTTCCTTGATACTCCATCGTTTGAGGAATACTTCCTCCAACCTATCCATGGTTTTAATACTAGCATCAGGGATCCCATTGTACCAGCGTCTAGCGCCAACATGGAGGGTAACAGAGAACAATTCCATAGCTAGATGGTCAAAATAATCACTGATGGGATGAAGTTGGAAGAAGGCCCAAAAATTTCTCATATGATCCTTGGCACTTACTACATCATTTCCAGTGAATTTAGGCCACCACTTTTCATACTTAGGGGGCATTTTCCTAGGGTATCCTGGTATGCCTGTCATGTCTAGTGGTTTGAAGAGCTTGGATGGCCATTTATTTTGGTTATTGTCTTGGTTTGGATCAACAGTCTGATTTCCTTTTCTAAACATTGTGTTCAAGGGAAGATTACCTCCAAATAATGATTTTACTATAGGAGAGTTTCAGGGAGGTTTTCTTCTGAAGGATTGGGGAGGGTTGGTGTACCTCCCTGAGGCTTTTGGAGTCACCAGATAGTTTTCTTGAAACTATCAAAGGGGTGAGGGGATCACCCTCAGTGGAGTCGCCAAGTAAGATTTGCAAAGTAAAGGATTTTGAGGAAAGGCTTACCGAAAAGTGGTATCTTTGAGGAGAATTGACTCAGTGTTCCCCGGCAGCGGTGCCAAAATGTTATCACGCAATTTGTACTTGTCCCAAAGGAAAAGGCTAAAGGAGGGAAAGTTGGCGTAACAAGAGGTTGTCCTATCACTGTCACCTTAATAAGAAACCTCTTTCTATTTATGGATGATATCCCAAGGGAGACGTCCCCGGTGACCTGGGGGTTTGAGAAGGAAAAGGTTTAGATGTCAAGAAAGTTATCCCCTCTCACAAGTCACACAAATCAGAAAGTCCCAAATTTTTAGTAAATGAAGCAATGATATGCTTAAGTGTACCTGCACAGAACAAAGAAACAAGAAAAACCTTATCTTTTGCAAGTACAGTTTGATGTCAGTGCTTCATAAAACCTTGGACTTGTCAATGAAAGAAACCAAATGATAAACGATGAAGCAAACAATAATCTATAGCAGCAATGTATATATATATATATAAATCGATTCACAATCAATGCCTTGAATTAGCTTCAAAATGACCAAAAATGATAATCTAAGAATAGTACTATGCTAGCATTTGTTGGAAGCTAAAGAGGCAACGTAAAAATCAACTTTTGCAATTTCTTCGAAGAGATTTTACTGTTGTAATAATTGGTTGTAGCTTACTTTTGTAAAAACAACAAGAAGGTTAGTGAATTAGTCTAATCTAGGGTTAGGAATTGTTAGTAAATAGCTTGAGGTATAAGATTTGAAGGTTTTTTCTCATCAATCAATCAAACATAAGTTCAAGATCAATGTCTTTAGGGATAATGGAGTCACTTTTAGCATAAACAATCTTGAAGGAATCAAATGATAATGTGTGGGCTAAGGAAAAGAGGGATGATGGTTAAGGTTGATCCAGGTGGATATCGGTGGCCACCCACCTATTCCACTGGCTCAAAAAACAATTTTTCGGCAATTTTTCGGGTTCCAAACTTCCGTGGTAGTTTTGAGGCCCTAAACAACATTTTTTGGGGATTTGGGGCCTAGGTGACTTCCAGAGGCACTGCCATAGGCTAGTCAAAAAAAATTCTTCTCAGTTAGACCTTTCCAATGGACTATCGTGCACCAAAAATGGAGATTGTATGAAAAAGTTACGACCCCAAGAAGATGATGTATTAACTTACCCAAATGGGGCCCACATGACTTTTAGCGCTTCATTTCCTATTGTTAGGTTTTTGGATGTCTAGGGTTTTTGACATTCTTGTTTATTGTAAAATTCCTTTAGAGCCTCATTGTAACCATATTCTTGTGAATGAGTGCAATCGTCACAAGTTTTCTTAGAGACAAGTCGTCACCATTCCAGCAAGCTTGTTTTCCGCTGCTTTTTACAGTTTCAACATATTTCCTTATTGAATAGAAAACCAGTTTTACTGTATCTCTGTTATTCTGTGTTAAGCATATTTTAATAATCTATATTCATTTCATTTTTCTCATAAAATCTAGATCAGTGGTATCAGAGTGGTCTTCTCCTTGTCATCTTAATGCATGTCCCCAATTGGGTCTCAAGCTTGTTTCGCTTGAGGAAAAAAGCTCTCGCACGCCCAAGCGACCTCTCATGGTAGGAGAAAAGAAAGATGAAGGGACATGAGATCCGTTCAAAAAATTTCTTGAGGAATACCTCACGCAACAGAGGAACAAGATGATGGATAGTTTCGCGCAAATCCTTCGGCGACTACCAATAGGCGACGCATCTTCCTCGAGCGGAGGTGTCGCCCCCTTCAAGGTACAAATCAACTTCGATATTCCTATATTTGAAGTTTAGATAGACGTAGATGTTGTAAACAAGTGGTTGAATCTACTAGAAGGTTATTTTTTCTATCCATAACTTTTCGAATAGAGAAAATATTACTTTTGCGCTCCTCATTGTTTCCCATGTCAAATATTGGTGGGAAACTTTATGTGAGCAAAAGGAAACAGAGGAACCCTCATTATTTACAGTCACAACCACCTAGGAATCCTTAAGGGATGCTATTAAGGAAAAATACTACCTTGTCGGAAGTTATGACAACTTGTATACCAAATGGACCACATTGCGGCAAGAAAGAGACCAAGCAGTGCTAGAGTTCACAAATATCTTCCATACCTTGCGCACCAAGATGGGTATCAAAGATTCAGAGAAACATATGGTGCTCAAGTATCACGGTACTCTACATAGATACATCAAGATTGAAATGGAATTTTTGGACATCTCGTCCTTGGGCGCGACCTACTGATATGCCTTCAAAATCGAGCAGAAGCTCAAACAAAAGACGCAGCAATTTGGGCCTACGAACCCCCCACAGCCAAATCCAGAAAAGGGCGGCCCCAACCCACAAAAAAAAGGACAGAGAAAAGATGGATAGTATCAAGAAAACCAGTCCAAGCCGCAAGCAAAGAAGGACACCAGAAAGACAAAGAAATATACTGGGAAGTGGAGCGACTTCCATAAGATCCCTTGGCATAACACTACTGACTATTGCTCAAAGGAGTCATTGGTGGTCGAAGTGAAAGCCTCTGAATTAGATGTGGGTTCTGACTCTCAGTCAGAACCAGAAAGAGGAATATGGATCATTGACGTGGAACCTAGTGCCATTGTTGCTACCACCAAGCTCCAGCCCGGTGAACCAGACAAGTGAGAAGAAGGAGAGTGCCTCTTCCTTTCACAGATGTGGGTAAAAGGCACCTCACTACACTTTGTCGTTGATAGCGGTAGCCAGAAGAACCTCATATCAGCAGAGGTCGTCAAGTGGTTGGTCCTGCCGAGAACATCACACCCACAACCCTACACCATTAGATGGCTCTTCCAAGGAAGTGATCTCCGCGTCAGCCAAAATTTTCGCCTGTCTTACGACATCAAGCCCTTCAAAGATGAGGTATTGTGTGATATTTCTCCTCTCGAACTTTGTAATGTTCTTTTGGGCCAACCTTATGTATGGAAACATCATGTTGTATATGAGTCTAGGCCTTGTAGTGTTATTATTACTTTGACCAGGAAATTGTACAGGATACCCAAGGTAGTCCCTCCTAGTGCGATTTCCTTGATCTCTTCCAAGAAATGCAAGAAGGTCATCTCTCAGACTGGAAAATTTGTCTTCTTCATGATTCTCTCTCAGAGAGAGTGAAAGATTGCAGCCACATCTAGGGCCTCCGCGTCCGATCTCTCCACACAACAGAAGCAAGTGGATAATGTCATGGAAGAATACTCAGATATCTTCTCCTCTCCTACCAGGGTACCTCTGCACTACCAAGTCAAGCATCCCATCGATCTGATCCCAAGCACACCGCTACCCAATGGGCCAGTCTACCACTGCTCTCTGTTAGAAAATGAGGAGATCAAGAGGTAGATCCAAGAACTTCTCCACAAGGGGCACATCCGTCCCATCTCATCTCCTTGTGGGAGCCCAATCATGATGGTGCAGAAGAAAGACAAGACCTGGCGACTTTGCATTGATTATTGGGCTCTGAATAAAATCATAGTCCAAAATTGGTACTCGATTCTCCGAATCGACGACCTTCTTGATCAGCTCACGGGGGCCAAATACTTCAGTAATATTGATCTAAAGTTTGGCTACCACTAGGTCCCAATAATATAGACAGATGTATGGAAGACTGACTTCAAGTCAAAAGAAGGTATTTTTGAATGGTTGGTCATGCCCTTTGGTTTGACAAATGCTCCAACAACTTTTATGATGATTATGGACAATATCCTATGAACTTTCACCAATACTTTTGTAGTGGTGTATCTGATTGACATCCTCATCTATAGCAAGACTTGGGAAGAACACTTGCAGCATATTCAGTAGGTTCTGCACACCCTGTGGCAACACAAACTATATGCAAACTTGGAAAAAATCTCCTTCAGCATGGACAGGGTCCATTACTTAGGCTACATCATTGATTAGCATGGTGTGCATGTGGATCCAGCCAAGATCCAGGTCATCCATGACTAGCCAGCCCCATCCACACTCACTGAACTTCATAACTTCTTGGGCCTCA
The DNA here is from genome assembly GCA_010110895.2 of Picea sitchensis. Classification (NCBI taxonomy): domain Eukaryota; kingdom Viridiplantae; phylum Streptophyta; class Pinopsida; order Pinales; family Pinaceae; genus Picea; species Picea sitchensis. The sequence goes on along the minus strand of SNQJ01S0071396.1, from coordinate 34,380 downwards.
CCAATTTCTATCACAGGTTCATGCTGGGATTCTCTCATATCGCATGGGCCCTCAACCAAGTAACCAGGGGTAGCGGTAAGGAAACATTTGTGTGGGGCATGTCACAACAACAATCCTTCGATGAATTGAAGAAGCAGTTGTCCTCATCCCTGGTACTTTCATTACCGGACCTACAAAATCCCTTCGATATCGAGAAAGATGCTTCAGACTATGTTGTGGGCGTCGTTCTCACTCAACACGGCCACCCCATGGCATATCATAGTGAGACACTATCAGGTATTGCCTGTAAGTACCCTACTTACGAAAAATAAATGTACTCCACTGTGCAAGCCTGCCTCCAATGGAAACATTACATTCTTGGGAAGGAGACAATCATCCACACTGATCGCAAGCCACTACAGCTTATGCAGACCCAAGGAAAATTGCAGAATGACCACCATTAGAAGTGGTCAACATATTTATAGCAGTTCCACCTCAACATCAAGTATAAAATATGATGTACCAATCGAGTTGTTGACTGCCTTAACCTACCTCCAGTCGTGGCACTCACCATGGTGCTAGACTCTTGCGGCCATGAGACCTCTGGATGGCCCCACCTCTACGAGATAGACCCTGACTTCTCCACCACCTATCAAATGTTGGGCGCCAACTCAGCGGTCACAAATTTCCATCTTCAGGATGGGTTGTTGTGTCGTCTGGGCCATATTTGTGTTCCATCAAGCGAGTGTGCAAGGCTGATTTGGGAATCTCACTACAGTCGGGTGGCAGGACACTTTGGCATTGAAAAGACAGTGACAGTGCTACATAAACATTTCTACGGGCCAAAACTTTGACGAGATGTCAGCAAGTATTTTAGGTCCTGCACCACCTGTTCTATTGCCAAACCGACCACTAAGAAACAGGGCCTATACTCCCCTCTTCCTACTCCTAACAGGTCATGGGAATCCATCTTAATGGACTACATGTCGGGCCTCCTGTCCACCAAGAGGGGAAATGATTGTTTTTTTTTGGTTGTTGATCGCTTTTCCAAGATGGCGATTCTAGCTGCCTGGAAGAAGAACATCATAGCAGAAGCCATTGCCAAGCTCTTCTTTGAACGAGTATGGGTACATTTTGGGATCCCACAAAAAATTATCTCAGATCATGACAGTCGGTTCCTCAGATCATTTTGGTCGAGCCTCTGGTCACTATTGGATACCACGCTCACCAAATCCACTACCTTCCATCCCCAGACAGATGGCCAAACTGAGGTCATCAATCAGATGGTCGTACATATCCTGCACATGTACAATTCAAAATGCCCTCGCACATGGGATGAGAGTCTTCCCTATGTCCAGCATAGCTACAACTGAGTCTTGCATAGCTCAACTAGGCACAACCCCTTTCATGTGGGGTTGGGATTCCAACCATTGGGCCCCATCGTTGTTGCACTACCCCTGGAGACCACCTCTATCAACTTGTCCCCTACTCCACCAGAAGCTGACAAAGCCACCTGGTTCATTGAGTGGATCTAGCACATCCACCAATAGGTTCAAGATATTCTACATAAGTCTAATGCCAATTACAAGTAGCGCCATGATAAACATCGGGTGCCACATAAGTTTCAGGTGGGCGACAAAGTTTGGTTGCATTTGCAGAAAGAACGCCTTACAGGGCCCCATCGGAAGCTTCGCCCACTCCATTATGGGTTGTACACCATCACCAAGGCTATGGGTGAAAATTCTTTTGAGCTCAACATTCCCCCCTTCCTTGGTCTGCATCCAGTCTTCAACGTGGCTCTCCTTCGGCCATATTTCCCACCATTATTGGACACCTCAGAGATAGTAGAGCAGTTGACAACAATAGAGCTCAACCCTGATTGCATGCAATAGGAATCCAATGATTGGTTTGTGGACACACATATCAAGGGCACTTGACAACAAAGGATCCATCTTTATCGAGTTGTCAAAGTAGGACAACTCCTGCACTAAGGAAAGTGGCTCACCCGGGGCCAAATTCAACAGAAATTTCCTCATCAGATGGGGGAACTCAATGCAGTGGAGACCATTACTTCCTAACGAGGGAGGATTGATCCAGGTCGATATCGGTGGCCACCCACCTATTCCACTAGCTCAAAAAATAGTTTTCCACCTTGGCAGTTTTTCGGCAGTTTTTTGGGTTCCAAACTTCCGGGGTCGTTTTGAGGCCCTAAACGACGTTTTTTGGGGATTTGGGGCCTAGGTGATTTCCCAATGCATTGTCCTGGGCCAGTCAAAAAAATTTCTTCTCGGTTAGACCTTTCCAATAGGCTATCGTGCGCCTAAAACGAAGATCGTATGCAAAAGTTACGACCACGGGAAGTTGATGTACTAACTTACACAAACGGGGCCCACATGACTTTTGGCGCTTTATCTCCTATGGTTAGGTTTTTGGATGTCTAGGGATTTTGACATTCTTGTTTGTTATAAAATGCCTTCAGAGCCTCATTGTAACCATCTTCTCTCTAATGAGCGCAACCATCACATCTCTGGTCAGAGATAAGCTGCCACCATTCCAACAAGCTTGTTTTCCGCTTCTTTTTACAGTTTCAGCTTATTTCCTGATTGAATACAAAACCAGTTTTACTGTATCTCTATTATTAAGTGTTAAGAATCTTTTAATAATCTGTATTCATTTTGTTCTTCTCATAAAATCCAGATCAAATGTGTTGGTAACTCAAGACCTCAATCAACAAACCCTAGAAGGAAAATGGCTACTAGGAAGTAGGTAACCCTAGGCCCTAGCGGTTTTCCTTCTTCTTTAGCTCAAGCTTGAAGTAAATAATGTCTTTATTAAGCAAATGATGCTAGAGTGTTACAATGGTAGGGCTCTAGCACAATGGTTCAAAAGGTAGGCTTTCTAGCACAATCTAGTAGGTGAAAAAACTATGAAGACAAAGACAATAACATGTGCTTGATCTCCTAGGGTTTTAAGCTAGCAATTTCATAATATTGGAAAAATGCAAAGTAAATGTACTATAACCATTCAAAGTAAAAAATAATTGTAGAAATTCACTTACATTCACCAAGAATAATCTAGCAATTAGCCTAGTTGAAGACTTTCCACCAAGAAAAATGCCAAAAACACCAATATAAGCCTCATCCAAGAGTTGTGAACCACTTAATTTTAGACAAAGATCCTTAAAGGAGACAAATTTCAGACCTCACTTAGTGAGTGAAAGGATGATGAAAAAATACAAGAGAAAAATCCCTTATTTATACAATCAAAATGACCTTTAACTACAAAATTAGGTCAAAAAGGCCGACATGGCCAGTTTACATGAGAAAATGCAATTTTACACAAAAATGTCAAATAAAACCCTAATTTTATCCTTTTAGGGTGATGTCATGCCCCTCCTAGGGTACGTTAGCCTTCTTGCTAGAATGTTATCCCTCCAAGTGAAATGTTGGGGCTCAAAACCCCTCGGGAACTGCCACACGTGCCAACCAAAGTCGTCCTCAAGATGGATACCTCAACTGGGTAATGTCAAGGATTTGAATGATGACGGAAAGGGCCTTTAAGGGCCAAAATCATGGTGGGAGGGAAAGACCCCCTGGGTCTAGGACTGCCAAGCTATCTCTGGTGGAACGCCCTCCTCTCTCTCTAGTGCAAGCCTCTGGTATATGTTTTCCCCTGGTTGGGGTTTCAACATCCATCTAGTGGGATTTTAGCCCTATGGAGGTCCAAGCTAATCATCTCCCCATATGTACATGTCCATCGGGCATGGTCCTACAACAACAACAAGTACGCCCTCGATGGGATCATAAGCCACAAAGATCATAACAATGTCAATCACATATAATAATCAAGTTACCTAAAGATGTGCATGAAACCCCCCTTTCCTAGACAAGTGCTCAAAGATGTTATGCTATTATACAAGCCAGGTTTGGAGAGGGTTTGAGGACGTCCTATTGAGATAATTCTCCTTAGGTGTGGGATGTTTCTAGGTGAATACCAATCTAGGTCATGTAAGTGCATGAGATGGTATGGGGATGTCTGGGCAAGGGGTTCAGTGATGATAGGGAAATGTAGGGCTTACCTGTGGGTTCCTCTGAAGAGGGTGAGCTTCACCTTGTCATGGATGAAAATGTTTCCTATCCCATTCAATGCCTTTTTACTTTTTATCTTATTTTATTTTCTTTCAAGAGAATATTTGGGGGACACTTCCCTGGCATGGTGACCAGTGGTGACAGTGTTACCCACAAGCATTTCATGAAGATGAGAAGGTTGGCTCGTGACGAGACCCCCTTTCTCTTGGATATGATACCAAGAGCCACTACCCTGGCATGGTGACTAGCTGAATAGTAGTGTCATACTGCTACATGCCCATGTAACTAATAGGTTGTCTTATGATGAGACCCCCTATCCTCCAACTAGGTCTTGAGTTTATTTATTTTATGGGTCCCTCCTTTTTCTTACTGAGAAACCTTTTATTTCTTTCTCGAGGATCCCTGGGTGAAGCATCTAAAGGTTTTATCTTTTGGATTTTATCTTTTTCCAACTACTTTTACCCTCTGGCCCCTTAGCCCCTTCTTCCCACAAGGCAAGGTACAACCCTTAACTAGCTTGGCAAACCCAATGACCAAACCAATGCAGGGGATAGATGAGAGGGAAGATGATGAAAAGTGATAAGTATGGTGGGAATGGACGATGACCTGTCATAAACCCACCCAGTGGAAACTCACTCCTAAGGGAACCAACTTGCTAGGGAATTCTGTCATCCACCCAGGTATGGACAATTCAAAAGGCATAAATTCCAAGCACACGTCATGAAGAAAAAGAGAATTAAGTGCACATATTCAAATGTTTTTAGAATCAGAGTGACACATACCATGATACCCAGACTCATTACCTCATGGAGCAAGACCCACTACTCCTTCAGGACCAGGCTGATGGGATGGATGGTGTTGTTGCTGACAAGATGGAGGCATTGAAGAAGAAGTATGGGCCCTCCGGGGCTTGGCTCAAGTCAATATGGCTCTTGATACTCCATGTCTAGGGCCTGTGGGCCTCAAGACATAATCTCCTTAGTTATTCCTAAGCTAGGGGATAACATTGCCTACTGGTTTACTAGAATGGTCGATAGTTTTAGGGGGTTTTCCTGGAAACCATAGTAGATATGAACCTGGGTCAACCCAAGAATGATAGAAAGAGTGAACTCAAACCAAAAGTGCACTAGAGGATGGATTTACTTGTGCTCAGAGGGAAGCAGTCTATGTGCACAAGGAGAAAAAATTTGGTGTGTGATGCCAGAATGGTTGCGCGCATAGTAGTGTTGTGTGTTCAATATGCTTTTTCTTAGTTGTTTTGTATTACTTTTGTTGTTATAAGTTGTTTGGAATGAATAATCTTGGGTTTGGGCATGTTACTTCAAGTGATACTGCGTATACTTGTGTTTAGAGTAGAATCCTTGCAGTGAATTTTGGAATAGAATTGTTTAGTAGTAAGTTGAATGATGTTACAATTTCGTAACGAGGATGTTACAAAAGGGTTACAGAGCGTCATAAATTGATATTGGGTGATGTGGCCCAGCCTGGATGGATGGAGACGTTGCATTGTGGTATCATAGCTACGGTTTCAACAATGAGCCTGCATAGGCAGAGCTACGGTTTCAACACTGAGCCTGCATGGGTCAAGTTTCTATTTAAGGTAAAATTTGGACTGATAAGTGGTCAAGTTTGGAATTTGTTGTGCCCGCATGATAGCCTCCCAATTTTCTTGTCTTGGCATCTCTCCAAGATAAGAAATTGGACCCCCCTCCAATTATTCCTACGAGGATCAAATGATAAATCTATGGAGGTGAAAACCTTTTTTAAAGTGCAAAACTTTGGGAATAGTTAAAGGTTTGCAAACTTTCCTCAAGTTTTTCACTCTAAAAAAGGTTTTCACCTCTAGAGATTTGATCCCTCTTGGCACTTGATAGATCCGTCGTTAATATATATATATGGAGTAGACATAATTTATTATTATTTATTATTATTTTAATGCT
>SNQJ01S0071396.1:9903-27780 GCA_010110895.2 Picea sitchensis | reverse complement strand
TTTCTTGAAGGGTGGGTGTATGTAACAACCCAAATTGATTAATTTTATCATAGTTTTTAATTTAAATTTAATTAATTATTAAAATATATTAATGAGTCTTTTATTATTTTATTATTAAAAGGTGGGTGAAGTAATTAATGGGGAGGATAAGGTTGTTGGGGAATTAATGGGGGGATAAGGTTGTTGGGGAATTAATAGGGGGGGTAAGGTTGTTGAGAATTAATGAGGGGGATTTGAGAGAGGAGGATAAGGAAGAAGGGAGAACTTGGAAGAGGGAGCTCATTTCTGTTTTAGGATCTCTGAATTTATGAAAGATAGAGGAGGAGGAGGAAATTGGGAGAATTGTTTTGGGGAAATCTCACAGGGCACTTCTGTTGCTGGGAATTTTGGGCTCGAGGGATAGGAAACTGCAAAGATTACTAGAGCTAGGGAGTTGGAGAGGTTGTTCCTAGTTGGTTGGGAGGTTGATATTCAGTCTGGGAAAGAACAAGAACATGATTAAACAGAAAAGGGACTAGATAAACCAACGTGTAAGTGGAGGTATGCATTATGTTGTTGTTATCATTATTTTGTTGTTGTTGATCATATTATTTTGCTATTATCATTATTATGTTGTTACTGTCTATTCCTGGTTTATTCCAAGTATAAGAAAATCATGAAAGAAATTCTAAACTAAATTTTAGTCATTAAAGTAGAAGATTTTAGAAAAACTTTTAATTAGTTTGAGTCCTGAAAATAAGAAGGCTCTACAAGTTCTTTCGGATGGTGTTTCAGTCTAGGATCGGGCATGGTCTCATGGTTGAGCAGGAAGAAGACATCAATGGAACTCAATACATCAGAAGCAGAGTATATCACAACAAGTGTGGTAATCCATGAAGTAGTGTGGCTCCGAAAGTTGCTAGCTAGGATATTTGATCTAGAATTGGAGCCAACTTTGATACATTGTGGCAATCAAAGTTGTGTGAAGCTTACAGAGAACCCTGTATTCCATGACAGGTCTAAGAATATACAGATCAAATATCATTACATCCATGACATGGTGGATAGAAGAGTTGTGGAGCTCCAATACATATCCATGGATGAGCAGGTAGCGAACATTCTCACCAAGCCCTTGTCAAGAGTGAAGTATGAGTACTCCAGGGACAAGCTTGGAGTGTTGTCGAATGTCCACCCTCATTGAGAGGGAGGTGTGATGTTTCTTCTCATGCCGACTAACCCCTCTGGCTAAGGGTTCCTTGGATCAATCACGTGAGGTGACTAAGGGGGTAATACACTTTCAGACCTACTGAGAGAGGAAACATCACACACATAGTCGTAAGACTATGGAAAGGTTTGTGTGACTCCAGACAATAGTTGTGTGCTACTTGGGTTGTTGTGTACCATTGGGGGAGACTGTGTGTCTCTGGACAGTAGTTGTGTGCTACTACGGTGTATGTGTTCCACTGGAGGAGGTTGTGTGACTTCAGACAGTAGTTGTGTGCTACTACGGTGGATGTGTTCCACTGGTAGAGGTTGTGTGACTCCGAACAATAGTTGTGTGCTACTACGGTGGATGTGTTCCACTGGCAGAGGCTGTGTAATTTCAAATAGTAGCTATGTGCTACTTTGTTGGATGTGTTCTACTGGCAGAGGTCATGTGACTCCAGACAATAGTTGTGTTCTACTATAGTGGATTTGTTCCACTAGCAGTGATTGCGTGTCACTTGACAGTAGTTGTGTACTACTTGGCAGCAGTTGTGATCTGTTGGATGAAATTATAGTAGTTGTGCGCTACTAGTTGATTGTCATAGAGATTACCAGATCCCTTGATGTAGCTGTGTGTTCTACCACTTTATCGTAGAAACTGTGTCTGATTATTCAAGCTACTGAAGGCATTGTAGAAGACGTGTTCCTGATAGCAGATTGAAGAGTAGTCAATGGAATACCATATGAATACATCGTGAAATATGCCTCCCTAGATAAGAGGGAGTGTTGTTTTTTTGGTAGTTGTGGGAGGATATTTCCCTCCTAGATGACCTTTCTTAGATGCGAAGAAGATTCCAGAAGTAAGAGATCCATTGGATAGATGTTGAAATACCCTAGAAGAGAAGTCATCCCAGAAGAATAAAATAATAATGAAAAGACAACTGTCCAGAGAAGAAGTTGACCTAGTCTATTGGCTAGGAAGACTATAAATAAGGAGGCACCTTAGCTCATTTGTTCACTCACTCACACTCTCCCAACTACATAGAAGAAAAGTGCAAGTTTGGAGGAGGTGATGCAGTAGTTGCAACTGCACAATTTATTATTGCTAAGTCTTTTAATATCTCTCTCTTATGCGCTACTCCTTGAGGAGGTGTGCTACCTTTGTATGGTGTTGTTGTTGCAGTTGGGGTGGTATTTCTGGTTAAGATAACACTTGTGCTAGGGTTTATCTAATTGGGATTTCTTTGTGAACATAATCTATCTAAGAAAGGTTTCTGGGGTTTTCCCCCATTTGGGGTTTTCCCAAGATACATCTCTTTTGTTCTTTTTTGTCTCTCGTTTATGTTGATACTGCTCAGTACATGATATATATGATAATGGTAATGAAGTAAAAGAACACTAGTAACATTGATTCTCTATAAATGAGAAAAATCTAACACATCTCAGGGGGAGAAGAGAAATATTCCCTTTGTCATTTTTGTCAAAGGGGGAGAGATAAAGAGTAAAACAAAGTCAACTCAAAGGACTCAAAATAAAGAATATATTTCACAAGGGAAGTAAGATTGTTTTACTAAGGTTTCCATCAATAACAAAGGGGGAGATTATTGGCAATCTGGTTGTCATTGATGTCAAACTTGATAAATAGGTGAAGTATCATTGATTGATTTGTTTGAGAAGCATTTCCAATATTGGACATAATGTTATGAAGGTGACTTGAATATTAGTAGAAAGATAGTATTGACTAATATATTGTATGAGCTTGATACACTCATCCTATATTGCATAAGGTTGAGATTGTGTCATTAACATCCATGAACAAAAGAAGAAATTGTCCAGATAAAAAGGGTACATGGATAATCCAATATGGATCCATACAAATCACAAATAAATAAGTTAATAAGACATGGTTCATTAAAAGTGATTCAGAAAATATCAATTGAAGAAGAGTCCATAGATGAGATAAAATGTCAATGGTGGATGTTTGGTGAGGAAACATTGACACCATCGAGTCATAAGTCGAGTCGATTCAAACAATAATAAGGTCGACTATCTGGAAGTTGATCAACTACACGACAAGTCGACCGACTACAAGCCTATAGATTGACGAAAGTTGGAGAAGACAAATCGATTGATTTCAAGACAAGTCGAAGACAATTCAACCAAATGAAGGTCGAAGTCAAAGGAAAATTGAGTCAGGAAATACAAGTCAACCAAAGCAAGTCGAGATGACCAAAGTCGAATTTCTCAAGCCAGTTTTCTTCCAAGTCGAGTCATTCCAAGAAAGAAGTAACCTAAAGGTCGAAGTCAAAGAAAACTTAACTACAATTCAGGTCAAGGCTGAAGCAATATGGGTCGACTAGAATTGAAATACTCAAGTAAAAAAAATTCCTAGTTTAGTCAACCAAAAAGATGTTTGTCAGTCGAATGAGGAAACAAATACAAAAAAGGGTGAGACCACGCCAAATCTTTGGTGACTAGCAATTGAGAGGGAATCGATTTTAATATAACCATCAAGTAAAATATTTACAAGTTGAGTTTAAATAATCACCAACAGAGAATATATGTGGAGGTCGATTTAGACATTCACGAAAATGTAATATGTACTGAAGTCGATCTAGCATCTGACAACGAAAGGAAAATCTAGGCAAGTTGTCTTCAAATAACCACTAGTATTGACCACCTTGCACACTTTTAGGGGAAATTTCCCTCATGTCAGATAACTGGGCATGTTCTGCAAAAATCCCATGTCGTAGAATGTTAAAATTCATTTCCATCACTCCAGAATATTCATAAGAAAATCACTATGTAAATTGGTGTAGGAAAATCAATTAATAAAAGTTTCCATTTGTGTTAATTAAATGAAGGGGTGCAATATTTCATTCCAAAAGGACACATTGTTTCAAAGTTGAACCCTTTGAGGACTATATAAGTAAAGGAATAATAAAAAAACCTTTGGAGAAAAGAGATATCTCACAATTTATTGTTCAAGTCAAGTGGATCGACCATAACAAATCTGTATAAGGAATCTAGTACCTATTAAATCTACATATGATACCCTCAAATTTATAATTGTGTGTATATGTGTGATCTCTAATGTTGATAATTCCACAAGAGGGATATCTTTTATTTTATCCATGATATATGCACTAACCATAGTAGGGATCAAAGAAGATGGAGTGGATGATTTGTTTCTAACCATATCTTTAAAGGAAATATTAGAGAATGAAGAAACTTGTTTACCCACTGTGCTTCCATGCATGCGTAAAACCAAGAAGAGAGTTGAATCCTTGCATATGTTGTAGTCAGATATCAGAGCATGATCCTCAAGTTGTTTTCTGTAAACAAAATCCTCTATTGATCTGCCATAATTATTTGCATTTTCTACAACTTTAATTTTATATCGACAGCAAAAAACTTATAATTCACCCACAATAGCAAAGTTTTCCTTGAGATCAATTTGATCATGATTTGAAATCATGCTTGGAGAGCATGCATTTCTCCAAACACTTGGTAGGAATCATCACAATGTAGTAGTTGTGAATACAATGACTTAACACTACCTCTTAAAATAATTGCCTAATACATGGCATGTAGGCCTTTCTTTAAAAACTTTGTGCTCAATATTTTCCACCATGGAATATTTATCGATCCGATAAGAAGCTATGTAATAAATGTCAAAACTACTAGTTCCATTATCAAGGTTTTGACTATGGGTGATAGGATAGTCTTCCAAATCTCTAATGAATGAGCCATGATCCACAACATGTTACTCAGATTCGAACATTAATGAGTTAAAAAGGATCTTGCATCGAAATAAAGAATACCATAGACTACAAAAACCTTATGTCTCGAGCTTGTTCCTTCATGTCTGTAGCTTCACCCTCTTCACCCTCTTCTAAAGATTAGTATGATCACCATAGCCAACAAAATAATGAAGTACATATTGGTTCTTGCTAAAAATAGACTTTGGAGGCAGTTGAAGTACTTATCAATGTCTATAGGTTATAATGCCCTAAAAATGAGCTTCCCAGGTCTTCCATCTTGATGAGACCCTCGATCCTGGAGTCATGTTGATAGTTATTATTAGCACATGGTCTTGTAAAGGGGGGAGATTTTCTCCAAATTCGGGTCTTTGTTGTAAAGTGCGATGAAATGGGGTTTAAAAACCCATCAAATGTGTTTTACTCGAAGGCCGCAGCCATGAGCGCCCAAGAGAAAAACTCAGAAAAGATCATTTCAGGCTTAAATTGCTTGCAGGTGGGCATTTGTTCTCAATGACGAGGCTTTTTCATAAGAAGCAGATCGATAGTCATCGGGAAATTGGGGAAGAGATGCATCATGAACCCCTGATGCAAGAAGTCCCGAAAGGACCAGGACCGTTGATCAACTGAAGATCTCAGTCGTCCAACCATAAACAACACACGGGCGCATTTTCCTAAGACGCGCACAGATCTGGGTGGCCAAAATCTGCGTGCCTAGATCTACGACCAAGGTTCCATTCTGGACCCCCCCCCCCGTCGTTCTACCTTTAATGGGCAGGGGGGGTACGGAATGTGCAATGTAAGTATGAACGGTTTGGATTGAGGCACCTGGATCTATGGCTGAGGATTGATTCCAGAGGCCCCTTTCTTTTCTGCCTTTAACAAANCCCCCCACTATCCATGCCACGTCCACCTGTGTACTACCCATATCCCATGGCATTCCTCGTCTGTTGTCACAACACCACCTCATCCTTTCCCTAGCACCTCCACCTCAGCATCCACGAGTCTTGCCACTCGTTTGCCTGATCACTTCCCCTCTGACACATCCATCCACATGGCCTCTCCCTATATCATTTCCACACCAAACATGCTAAATCACTGCTTCCTGGACACCTCCCATTCATCGCTTTGCATCGTGTGCCCCATGTCATCCTCATCCCCACCAGCTCCGTCCACGTCCGCCATCTGGGTCCCCCCCACAATAGTCCAACGAAGTAGCAGTAGTCAAAGGGAGACTGCCACATCTCCCAGGTGCAAGTTTGACTTGGGCCTCTCTAATCCCAAGGAAGTAGTTTTGAGGTAGTTGACGGTGGTTGAACGTCGTCTCCTTCCATAAATAGAAATTCGGGAAAAGACAAGCAAAGAGGCAGACTGTCAGTCCTTTTTGACAAGAGATCGTGTCCAACAGAAGACTTCATGGGTAGTCTGCCCAACGTATGCATGCTCATCCTGACAAAGAATTTCATCTACGTAAATCCTTGAATGCATGACATGATCGTGTCTCAGACAGTTTGAGCCAGTCTGAGTATATTTAGGCATTTTTTCCATTTTTGTTGGTATCATTGGTAGAGCTAAGCTTCCTATTGTAAAGTTTTGATGAAGCACTGGTTTTCCCTGGTTATGTATGGATATGTGAAAATTATTGTTTAATGACAGTCAACTTCTTATTCCATCTCATTTCCATCTAATGTTGAAAGAGTTCATGATTGATTGAGTCACGTGAAGCATTATGGCAGTGTTATATAAAGGTTTTATGGTAACGCTGTTATGATTTCTTTTAATGTTCTTGTGATTTGAGTACAAGAATTTCTTGTGTTTAAATTCTTCCTCTTCAGGCTATTGGAAGCTTGATTCCTATAGAAAACCTTTGCAGTCTCTCCCCGAAGTCTTCCTCCTACTCACCCTTATTACTACTTACTGTCTGAAGTTAAATTAAGACTTCGCCTGTTCATGCATAGCTCGGTCCCGGATTTTGAGTTAAAACGATATCATTCTGAGTATGTTCTCTTTCGATCACCCCTTTTCAAACAAATCGTGACATATAAACTGATGGGTATCAGGATTACTCTTGCTGCAATCCAGGAGTGACTTCTGACGCTAACATTTCTGGCGCTGTTGTTGGGGACGAAGTTGAAGATTTTCCCTAGGATTGAACGACATTGAGCCTCTGATTCTGAAGGTGCATCAGGCATCAGAGCCCTACAATATTGCTTCTATGCACCTGACAACTCCATTGTGGTGAACCTGTTGTTTCAGTTGTGGCTTCCAGAGGTAGAGAGACGCAGTCTCATCCACAGTTGCCTCTAGTTACACCTGAAGCGGATCTAGAGAATCTTATTGGAAAGGGAAAGGCCCTTAGAGAAGGAGCTTTTGCTGCTAAACCAGGTATTTCTGACAGTTCTCATCTTCCTCTGTTAGAAACTCCATTATCTTCTTCTCAGTTTCCTAGCAGACCTTTTACTGAAGTTTCTCATTTCCTGAACTTTGGGAGTGTTCTTGTTGATTTCCCTTCCCCTGGTCTTACATCAGAGGGAGAAAATCTTGTCACTCTTATCTCCCCTGACGTCACAACCTGGTCTAGACCGAGGAACCTAGGAAATTTTCCCACTCCCATCTTTACCACCCCTCCTCCTATTACTGTTGCTTCTACTATAGAGAGAGAAGAATCTGCTGACTCAAGCCCCGTAGCCTTCTCTCTGAATCATCCATTGTTTCCCTTTCCACCTGGAAGCTCAGTTCTAGTATCCCCTGTTCAAACTCCTTCTCCTCCTAGTTCTCCTCCACCTAATATTTCCATGGCAGGAGAAAATCCCCCTATGACCAGGATGGAGGCCATAATAGCTACTAGATATGCTCCCCTTATGTTGCCTCAGCCTCTCAATGCCCTTGCAATAGATGGCTACCTTAAATAGTTACTCAAGTTCATAGGCGAGGGAGACATAACTGCAGAAGAACACCTTGAAGCCTTTTACAGTTTTACAAGTCATCATGTCATTATGCATGCAGATGTATGGATGAGGATTTTTGTGCATATCCTTGAAGGTGAGGCTAGGAAATGGTTTAGGGACTTTCCTCCTGGATCTATTGATGGAATAGAGGCTTTGGATGATTCCTTCTTGAGACAGTGGGGAGATAAGAAATATTTCATGTATTACATGACAGAGTTTGGGTCTTTGAAGAGAAATGAAGGAGAGTTTGTCTCCAACTTCTCCAAGAGGTTCAATAAGATGTACAATAAGATCCCTGCTGAGATAAAGACCTCAGAATATTCAGCCAAAATCACATGTGCCAGTGCTTTTGACCCTGATTTCTGTCTTTTGTTGAGGGAAAGACGAGCCACTTCCCTGGCTCACATGCAGGATGCAGATGTGGAAGTTGAGTCGAATATATTGGCTATTGATCGACTCAGAAATAAAGCTGATAAAGACTTACCCAGAAGGAGACTTGAAGCCTCCACATCTGGTTCCTCTACTCTTCCCCCTCAGATGGATGAAGTAACTAAGATGCTAAAAACACTTTCGGCTAGGATGGAAAGGTTGGAATTAGAAGGGAAGCCAATTTACAGAAATCCCCAAAACACTAATAACAGAGGCTTCAGGAGGACAAACAACAATGTTCCCCAAATTATGCCAAGGGAACAAAGGAATAGAGATAGAGATGATCAGAGGATCCAAACCCCTCTCCAAAATAACCTTGTTGTTGATGAGGAAGGAGAGGAGATAGATGAGATTGGTCCTTAAATTCGCTGTATTGAAGACACCTCCCCTTTTCCCCATCTGACTCAATATGCATATGAAGAATCCCTCATGAACAATCAAATAAACAAAATGAGTAAAGGGGAAAAAACCAAGAGCACTCCTAACAGATACAACCTCAGGTCAAAGAAGAAATAAGGGAAGTCTAATATCCCTGATCAACCTCTCTTAGCAGAAATGCCTGCTAAGCCTACAACAATCACTACCAAGGAAAAGAAAACTCAGAATATTTCACCAATAGCCAAATAACCTATCCCCGAGGTGAGGGAAATTACTAAGCCTCCTTCCTCCTTTAGTTTGGAGCATGAAATTCATAAAATCAGAATTCCTGTGCCCCTTTCAGAGCTAGAAAAACATGAAGATTTCAAAAGGTCCCTCTCCAAAATGCTAATGTCCGAGCCACCTCATCTTTACACAGACTCAGTAAATCTCCAAGATGAAAGGCCAACATTCATCTTAGGTCTCATGCTAGAAGACAGAGATGATTCATCCCCTCCCTTCTACACATCCCTGAACATACACAATAAGGTGTTGCATAACTGCCTGATGGATTCAGGGGCTTCCCATAACCTCATGCCCAAAACAGTCATGGAAGAATTGAGACTCGAAGTAACAAAGGCCTATCATGATTTGTACTCTTTTGACTCAAGAAGGGTGCAATGTCTTGGAGTCATCAAAGATCTGGTGGTATCCTTATTTCATCTTCCCATGATGAGTGTGGTTATGGACATCATGGTAGCTGATGTTCCTCCCAAGTTTGGCATGCTATTGTCAAGATCTTGGATTAAAAAGCTTGGAGGAACATTACAGATGGACCTCACATATGCCACTATTCCAGTCTTTGGAGGAGAACATAGAAGACTTTACAGGGAAGCTCAACTGGCCTACATTGTTAGTGATGAAGAAGACCCCACTAATCATCCTATTTTTGCACTTGACACTGATTTGGGGTCTAGTTTGTTGCATCTCACTGATACTCCTGAAGCCCCTCTTGAAATCAGAAAGCAACCCATTTCTTATCATGAAATACTTCCTCTAGCTACCTCTGTGTGGAAAATGTTTTTTGACGGAGCCTCTTTTAGTGAAGGTGTTGATGATGGAGTGGTGTTTGTGTCACCTAGTCAGGAAACAATATCCCTATCATATAAGCTAGAGTTTGAGACTACCAATAATGTGGAAGAATATGAAGCTCTTGTTTTAGATTTAAGGGTTGCGAAGGAAATGGTAATTCAAGAGGTAGCAGTGTTTGGAGATGCCAAGTTGATAATCCAGTAGGTCAGAAGCTCTTATTGGGCTAAACATCCTCGGCTAAGAAGTTACAAAAATGAGATGTGGGACCTGATTGACAATTTCTTCTCAGCTTTCAACATTTCTTTTATTCCAAGAAAGGAAAATACTTTGGTTGAATCCCTAGATGTCTTAGCTAGCCAGTTTAGGATCCCTCTACCACCTAAGATCAAATATGATGTTGAGATAAGGTATAGGCCATCTGTACCAGACAATATCAAACATTGGAGGGTATTCGAGGATGATCTTGAAATCAGAAAATTTCTTGAGTCTGTTGATGAATTCTCTGCATTGCACATTCATCAGGATCCTGATCCCGAAGGTGACCCTCATCCTGAGGTATTTTTAAGTAAAATTGCTAAGCACCATATTGTTCATTTGCCTAGCAATCACATTCCAGAGGGACTAGTTCCTTTAGAAAGATTGTTCGATGGGAATGATGTGGCAGTAAAGGGTGAGGTTTCAAATGAGGATGTTGATGTAACGAAGTGCAATATTGGCACAGAGGAGGATCCTAAGTTCATCAAGTTGTCAAGTAGCCTGTCAAGGGAGTAGAGAACCGAGTATGTTAAGTTATTAAAAGAATTTTCTGATGTGTTCACCTGGACCTATGAAGACCTCAAGACATATGACAATGTTGTCATTGAGCATAAGATCCCACTGAAAGAAGAGGCTAAGCCATTCAGGTATAAGCTAAGACAGATTAATATGATGTTGTTGCCTGTCATGGAGAAAGAAGTAAAGAAGTTGTTGGATGCTCAAATCATAGTCCCTTTGAGATATTCTGAGTGGGTGGCTAATCTGGTGCCAGTAAGAAAAGAGAGTGGAAAAATCGGAATTTGTGTTGATTTCAGGAACCTGAACAGAAGCTCAAGAAAGGAAAATTACCCCCTACCAAATATGCAACATATATTGCAGAGGGTAACAGGGGCATCCAGAATTTCATTGATTGGTGGATTTTCTAGCTACAATCAGATCTTTGTTCTGCCTGAAGACAGGAAAAAAACAACATTCACCACTCCTTGGGGGACATTCACGTATGCCAAAATGCCCTTTGGATTGATAAATGCAGGGGCAACATTTCAACGAGCCATGGACATAGCTTTCATTGGGGAGAAAGATCAGTTTGTGGTAATCTATTTGGATGACATCACAGTCTTCTCCAGATCTGACAAAGAGCATTGTTGTCACTTGATGAAGGTTTTCTTGGAATGCAAGAGGTTTGGTCTTTCCTTAAACCCCAAGAAATATTTGTTTGCTATGAAGGAGGGGAAGTTGTTAGGCCATACAGTATTAGCAGAGGGAGTGAGAATTGATCCTAGTAGGGTAGAGGCAATTCATACCCTGTCACTTTCCAAGTCCAGAAAAGAAGTCCAGGCTTTCTTGGGGAAGATTAACTTTCTAAGGAGATTCATCTCAAATTTTGTTGAGTTGGTGAAACACATCACAGTTATGCTCAGAAAGGGAAATGAAGTAAAATGGACTACTGAACCCAGGGAATCTTTTGTCCAAATAAAAAAATCATTGACTGAGGCACATGTGCTGATAAGTCCTGATTATTCCAAGGATTTCCTAATTTTTTCTTTTGCTTCTTTTGATACAGTAGCATCGGTTTTATTGCAGAGAAATGAGGAAGGGTGAGAGTAGCCATTTACTTCTTCAGTAAGGCATTAAGAGATGCAGAAATCAGGTATGAAATCATGGAGAAATAGGCCTATGCCTTGGTGAAAGCTCTCAAAGATTTCAGAGTCTATGTCTTGCACTCAAAGGTAATTGCATACGTTCCTTTAGCCTCTGTGAAGGACATCCTTATACAGCCTAACATGGATGGGAGAAGGGGTAAATAGATTGCCAAGATCCTTGAGTTTGACCTGGAGATAAAGCCCACCAAGTTGGTTAAAGGGAAGGGTTTAGCCAAGCTGCTGGCTGAATCCAATTGTAAGGCCTTGGGGGTTAGCTTCATCAATGCTTACTCATAAAATCAGCAAGCTGAGTTATCCAACAAAATCTCTCAGGGTGGTTTATCACTAGCAAAGTGCACTTGGTATAGAGACATTATATATTTTCTGCTAGAATTAAAGCCCCCTGATGAAATGGGGAAGACTAAGGAAAGAGATTTAAAGCTCAAAGTAGTCAAATATTGCCTTATTGACCAGGTCTTGTACTGGAGAGACCCTCTAGGGGTGTTTCTGAGGTGTCTGAACCCACAGGAGGCCCAGAAAATTACGTTTGATTTCCATAGTAGCCTATGTGGGGGGCACCATTTATGGAAGACCACAGTCCACAAAATTATCAGGGATGGGTACTACTAGCCCACCTTATTCACTGATGTCTGCAGAGAGGTCAGAGCCTGCATCAAATGCCAAAAATTCTCAGGAAAGAAGCAACTCAAATCTCTGTCACTGAAGCCTGTAATAGCTTCATGACCCTTTCAACAGTGGGGGTTGGACTTCATTGGAGAAATTCATCCTCCCTCAAGCAGCCAACACAAATGGATCCTGATTGCAACAGACTATTTTACCAAGTGGATAGAAGTTATACCCACTAGGAGTGCTTCACACATAGTTATCATCAGTTTCCTGGAGGATAGCATAGCAAGGTTTGGCTACCCCAGCAAAATTTCACTGATAATGTTGCATCTTTCAAGTCTGAGCCTCTGGTTAGGTTCTGTGAGCAGTTTGAGATTTCACTGATTCATTCCACTCCCTATTATCCTCAAGGCAACGGATTGGAGGAGTCTTCCAATAAAAGTCTGTTCAATCTCATTAAAATATTATTGGAAGACAATAAGAAGGCTTGGGATTCAAAACTCAAATTCGCTCTATGGGTTGATCGAGTGACAACCAAGAGATCCCTGGGCACCTCCCCTTTTCAACTTGTTTATGGGACGAAAGTTGTATTTCCCACTCAACTGCCTCTACCTGTAGCTAAATTCTTTCAAGATTATGAAGGAGAGCTAGACCATATGGTCAAAATAATTCATCAAATGGTGGAAGTGCAGCAGACCAGGGAGAAGATAATGGACATAGCTCACAATCATTAGCAAAAGATCAAGCGAGCCTTTGACAAGAAGGTTAGAAAAGAGGAATTCAAGCTGGGAGATCTGGTACTTAAGTGGGATGCACCTAGGTAGGATAGAGGAAAACACAGCAAGTTTGAAGCCCTTTGGATTGGGCCCTTCAAAATCTCTGAAGTGTTTTTGAATAATATTTTCGGGTTGCAGGATTTGGAGGGCGAGGAAGTTTTTAATGGCCCTGTGAATGGGCATTTCCAGAAGAAATGTTTTGTTTGAGCCTTAGACGGCTCCTCTGATTTTGTAAATATTGTTTTTCTGTTTGTTTTCGGTTTCAATAAGAGACTCCATAGCCCAACAATAAGGGACTGAAGCTGCAAAGAGTTCTTAGAGCCTCACAGGGAGGACTCTATTCCCCATGGAGCCTAATGTTAGCACATATTCTTGTAAAGGGGAGATTTTTTCTCCGAATTCAGATATTTGTTGTAAAGTGCAATGAAATGGGGTTTAAAAACCCATCAAATGCGTTTTACTCAAAGGCCTTAGCCATGAGCGCCTAAGCGCAAAACTCAGAAAAGATCGTTTCAGGATTAAAATTCTTGCAAGCAGGCATTTGTTTTCAATGGCGAGACTTTTTCATCAGAAGAAGATCGATAGTCATCGGGAAATTGGGGAAGAGATGCATAATGAACCCTCGATGCAAGAAGTCCCGAAAGGACCAGGACCATTGATCAACTGAAGATCTCATTCGTCCAACCATAGACAACACACAGGTGCATTGTGCTAAGACGCGCGCATATCTTGGCGACCAAAATCTGCGTGCCTAGATCTACAACCAGGGTTCCATTCCGGACCCCCCCTCCATTCTGCCTTTAATGGGGGGGTTCCAGAATGTGCAACGCAAGTCTGAACGGCTGGGATTGAGGCACCTAGATCTACAACTGAGGATTGATTCCAATCCCCCCTTGCTTTTCTTCCTTTAACAAGGGGTGGGGGTCTGGAATAAGGTGGTTTTGAAAGTGGGCCCCCCTCCTATTGTGTCGCTAAATCCTCTCCCACCTAAACCTCTTACCGCTTTCGTTACCGCCTTTGCCTCCCTCTGCCATCTGTCCTCCACTCCGTCTCTCACCTCTTCCCATCACATCCTCCACTCACATCTAGGCCATAGCCCCTTAATTCTCCTGCTCCCCTCATACCTCTCGCCTCCCGACACTTGTTCCCCCCTGCTCTCCATGCCATGTCCACCTGTGTCCTACCCATATCATGTGGCATTCCTCATCTAGTGTCACAAGACCACCTCATCCTTTCCTTGGTGCCTCCACCTCAACATCCACGAGTTTTGCCACTTGTCCGCCCGATCACTTCCCCTCCAACACATCCGTCCACATGGCCTCTCCCTATATCATTTCCACACCAAGCATGCTAAATCATTGTTGCCTAGCCACCTCCAATTCACTGCTTTGTGTCATGTGCCCCATGTCATCCTCATCCCCACCAGATTGTTGCCTAGCCACCTCCAATTCACTGCTTTGTGTCATGTGCCCCATGTCATCCTCATCCCCACCAGCTCCATCCACATCTGCCATCCGGGTCCCTCTGCAAAGGTCCAACTAAGCAGCAGCAACCAAAGGGAGACCACCACGTCTCCTAGGTGTAGGTTTGACTTGGGCCTCTTTGATCCCATGGAAGCAGTTATTAAGGTAGTTTATGGTGGTTGAACGTCGTCTCCTTCCATAAATAGAAAGCCGGGGAAAGACAAGAACACAGGAAGATTGTCAGTCATTTCTGACAAGAGATCGCGTCTGACAGAAGACTGCATGGGCATTTTGCCCAACGTCTACATGCTCATCCTGACAAAGAAGTTCATCTACGTAAAGCCTTGAATGCATGACATGATCGTGTCTTAGACAGTCTGAGCTAGTCTTAGTATATGTAGGCATTTTTTCCATTTTTGTTGGTATCGTTGGTAGAGCTAAGCTCCCTATTGTAAAGTTTTGATGAAGCACTGGTTTTCCCTAGTTATGTATGGGTATGTGAAATTTCTCGTCTAATGATAGTCAACTTCTTACTCCATCTGGTTTCCATCTAATGTTGAAAGAGTTCATGATTGACTGAGTCACGTGAAGCATTGTGGCAGTGTTATATAAATGTTTTATGGTAACGCTGTTATGATTTCTTTTAATGTTCTTGTGATTTGAGTACAAGAAGTTCTTGTGTTTAAATTCTTCCTCTTCAGGCTATTGGAAGCTTGATGCCTACAAAAGACCTTTGCAGTCTATCCCCGAAGTCTTCCTCCTACTCACCCTTATTACAACTTACTGTCTGAAGTTAAATTAAGACTACGCCTGCTCATGCATAGCCTAGTCCCAGATTCTGAGTTAAAACGATATCATTCAGAGTCTGTTCTATTTCAATCACCCCTTTTCAAACAAATTGTGACATATAAACTGAAGGGTATCATGCTTACTCCTGTTGCAATCTAGGAGTGACTTCTGACGCTAACAGTTACTCTATGGAACTTGATGAAACCAGACCGAGGGTCACTAGGGTTCAAGAGGTGCAAGATCTTGTCACTGTAGTTGTATATGGTAAGCCCCATGTGATCCCACTTAGGCATTGGATTCTCGCCTAAGAGAAATTTAATGAAGCCTCTTGCATCAATCATGTAGATCATGATTGGTAAGATTTCACCTCCAACAAGATCAGTCCACCACAATGCCATAGCTTTCATCACCTAAATATAAGTTGGTGGATCAAACATAAATTGCATGTATGTTTGTATCCACACACACACACACATACAACCATACATACATACATATATGTGTGTGTGTGTGTATTCCCAAGGGAAACCTAGGTGGGACCCACCTTTCTTTCTTGAAATATCCAGATGGAGGGAAACTCAATCGCTAAACATAATAGTGATTGGTAACCCCAATGGACTTGGTTGGATTTGAACATCTTACCTATGGTCTCCCCCACGGGTCCTTCACTCAGTGAACTTAAGTCATAGCACTTGCATTCATAGGATATTAAAGAATACCCCTAATTTCACTACATATTGATAAACACCTCCCAAAATCCTTTTGTTCAACCCTCTCTGAATCCATCTTTCCAATAAAATACTCCCTATTTTTACTAGATATCCCTAGTTTTTACTATATACCCCTTTTTCTAAGGTCCCTATTACCTATAAACCCCCTTGTACCTCCCACCCCCCACAATAATACCTATAATATATCGACATTATTTTTCACAATTTAAAAACCCTCTTTATTACTGAACATGAGAAGATATTGGTCAAACGATTAAGGTAACCCTTAGGGATTCAATATATATCCCAATGGGCTAACTCAAGTGGTTGAGTGATTTCAACTAGCTCAATATATAGATCGAAGGGATAACCCTAGTTTCTCCCCTATAGCCCTTAAGGCCTTTGCATTGCAAAAATGAATCACGAGCTTTGGCATCCTTATCCATATAAAAAAAATGTCCCAAGGAGCATACCTTGAGTTGAATGAGTCTAACCACTCCTTCAAAACTAAACCATGGTTTTGAAAAAACCTGGATAGCCCTCCACTTAGGATGAAATTCTTGTCAATCTCACTTTCAAATAGAAAAGAGAAGAACCCTCTCTAAAGTAGGACATATGCACTTAATCTCTAACAATTGTTGTCCACACAGAGCTATGGAGTTGATTGTAATAGTTGTGGTTTAGGCCCTGAAAATTACCCTAAGAGAGATTTGTTGATGAGAGATCATTTACACCTTCAATCACTCACTCCCTTGAAATTGAGACCTTGATCGATATGTAATGCCCATTTTTTTTTTTATGTTAATACTATATTCAAATTACAACAATGACAATGACATAAATTTAATACATTCGAATCCAACATTACAACCATTACAATGAAGCAAAATAATGAATAACTTACAACAATTTATTCTTGACATTTATAAGCAATATAATTACATAAATCTCATCCATTATAATGCAATTTATCATCGCCTATTCTCGGACAACCTCCTACACCTACAAGGTTGGGACCTTCAAGATACATAAGCAATCTTCCGATTGATTTTGACCATTTAATGTCTTAGAACTGAAAACGAGAAAATGCATAACTTCTAAGAAAAGATATGATTCCATTGAAACCCTAAATCTATATTATTTACAATCTACTCCTTCTCCATCAACTTTATATATATATTAATTTTCTTTTTCTAAATTTAAACACGAGGCATAAATGTTACACATGTCATCTTTACATACAATAAAATAAACTTTACTTCTTTAAATTTATAAATTGATTAACAATTTTCTATTGAAAAAAAGACAAATTAAAAAATATATATATTTTTACCATAAACATATGCCAATCTATTTTAGTATGTGAATTCGTGATCCATATAAATTGTTTTTGAAATGAAATTTTAAATGTCATTTCAAATGTTGAAAGTTTGATATTAATTTTATATAGAAAAGTTTGAAATTTATTATTTTGTAGAAATTAAAATTTATATTTATATGGTCAAATTTTGTTTTTTATTTAAAAATGAAATTTTACACGATAAAAGTTAAACTTTATTATTTTTAAAAATTGAAAGTTAAAAGTTATTCCAATCTTTCAAATAAGCAATGTATGTACTGTAGGATATAATTTACTTTTAGAAATGAAATTTTATATGGTTTATAAAAATGAAATTTAAAATTATGAAAATTTATAATTTATATTAATTAAAAAATGTAAAATAAAATATAAATAATAAAATAAAAATATTACATCAATATTATAAAAGAATTATAATTTACTTTTAAAAATGAATTTTTACATGGTCAAAGTTTCTAAATTTATTATTTATAAAAATAAAA
>SNQJ01S0071395.1:23266-36822 GCA_010110895.2 Picea sitchensis | reverse complement strand
CATGTCAAAACACATCACTGTGAACTAGTTGTAAAATTCCTTCTACCCTCGTTGCACCAGAGGAGAATCTTACATGATTTTTCTTCCCATATACACAATGTTCACATAAATCAAAATCCAGAGATCAGTTATACATACCTTAAACCATACCTTTACAATGTACTAGTTGAATACCCTTCTCTTCGATATGCCCCAGTATTTTATGCCACAGCATAAAATTTTCTCCAAAGACTATAGGAGTTCTTTCTTCTTCAACTCCAATATCAGGAAAAATGGAACTATTAAACCCATCACTAATAGTGCTTCCTTGCATCTTATACAGAGTTCCAAACTGAAATCCCTTCAGCAACACAATTGCTCCTTGAACCATCCTACAAGTTTCCTTTTCAAATATTGATTTTACCCCTGCATCATCCATTTTTATTATAGAAATCAAATTTATGGCCAATCCTGGGATGTGAAGAACACAAGGTAGTGTTATAATCCTTCCATCTATGAGCCTTAATTTAAATTTTCCTCGAACTATGATTCTGGCTTTCGAGTCATCACCTAGGAAAACATTACCTCCATCATACCTTTCATATTCATAGAACCACTCCCTATGGGGGGTCATATGAAAGGATCCACTTGATTCAACCAACCATGCCTCATGGTATGCATGTGTTCTTGAATAATCCAAGTACACATCCCCTCCTTATTCCTTGGAGGTATTTTCTTTTGTAGAAGGAGATTCTTTAGATCCCTTCTTTTTCTCAACTGTGTATCTACACTGCTTCTTGTAGTTCCCTTCTTTTCCACATCTCTAGCATACCTTTACAAAAAATTTAGGAGACTTAGATATTCCCTTAGACTTAGATCTCCTACTTGAGGACTTGGATATATTTCTTTCCTAGGAGAATCCTTTTGCAAATAATGCATTTGTTCTCTGTCCTTCGATGTTCTTCCGTCTCATCTGCTCTGTCAACAAGGATGAGACCACTTCATCAAACATCAAGGTAGTTGTATTACTACCTATGGACACAACCAGACTATCCCATGATTCTGGTAAAAAGAAGAGTAAAATGATACACTTATCTTCATATGAAATTTTAATCTCAACAGATACTAACTGACTTACCATAGTATTGAAGGTGTTCAAATGCTCTACCACTGAGTCTCCATCTCTCATCCTTGGGTTATACAACATCTTTCTTAGGAATAATTTATTTACTAGGGACTTAGACTGATACAACTTCCCCAACTTATCTCATAAGTATTTGGTTGTAGATTCCTCTTACACATTCAATAATACGGATTCTAAGAGACACAGTCAGATTGTGCTCTTCACCTTCTGATCCAACTTTTTCTAGTCATCTACTGAAGTTCCTTTAAGTGAAGTACCTAGATCCACTGTGATCCATGGATCTCTGTCCACCAATAGATCTTCCATATTGATTTTCCACAGCTCAAAATTTTTCTCATTAAACTTCTCAATCTCCATTTTCGAACTGCTTGCCATTTCTTTTCACCTGAAAAATCAATACCACATATCTCCCACTATAAAAAGGCTTATCACAGTCTCGAACAAAACCCTTGACCACAAAGGCATCCCCTAAAGCCAACAAATCTCTGATCCCATATCTAGATTTTAACCTTGTACAATATTTATTGCAAACATATTTTCAATAAAATAATAGAAAATATACAATGGAAAATACACAAATTACATAGATATTTTTCCCCTAGAAACCCAAACAAGGAAAACCAACATATTATTTATTCATTAATAGTAATACATTGTTTACAATGCAATATACATATAGGAGTGAGCAGCATCCAAAACCCTAACCCAATGACCTAGATTAGTCAACAACCTTAATTCCTTAACCATAAATAGAAAACCATCAGAAAAAACCATGTGCCAAAAAACCACCCAACAATGGACATGAAAATTGAGGTGACACAAAAAAAAGGAAAAAAGTGACACGTTTCGCAAGGAAAAAAAATCCCTTCTACGATCAATGGATTAGATTGTTAGAGACACATTCATAAGGATCTAACTATCGTCTAAACTTCAACGATCAATGATCATGATTGACTCACTTAAATTAGTATGAATCTAGTCTTTAAAGCTTTGAACTTCTCTCTAATTCTTTCCTAAGACTCTTAGGAGCATTTGGAGGTTGAAAAACACACCCCATATTGTTAATATTTTCTCAACATGTTGTAAGGATGAGAAATTTTCACCTAGCACACTGTCTGCAGTTGTTTAAGGCCTTTCCAACCCAAAATAATGAATTTTTACTCAACGTTTCTTGTAACAATATGGGTAATTACCCACTTATCATATGTACAATTATTATTTCTACATAGACAATCAAAGATATGAACGAATCTATTGATAAACATTTTCATGGGATTACAACTACAAACTCCATTCTTGAACCAGTCTCATCGCCAATACACTCAAGATGCTAATAATTGTCGAACCCATGATAGAATTACCAGTTTACATCATCTATACAATTTAATAGGGAAAATTACTTAAATGGTATTACAAAAAATAATTGATTATGACCAGGATTCATAGTATTTTTCACACTAATGCTCAACACATGATTTCATACATTCTCAATCAACAATAATTAAACAAGCACATAATGATCACTTATTTGGAACAATTTAACCACTAACTACATGCATACCTATGAATTTCCTCCCAACCTTAGACATTGTTCCCCACAAACTGAGAAAATGTCACCCTCGAGTTAGGCTCTAACTCCACTAGGAGAAAGGAAAATATATCCTTGGAGGTATCTCAACAACAGGAATATATCAATACATGTGCCAAGTTTCATAGGCTCTACTTTCCCCACATGCTTGTCCCAATCAAAAAGTGTGCCCCCTATGGATTCCCACTTCCCTTCCATCCTTCAATAATAAGAAAAACATGAGTAATCAGAGTTTTGTGACAACCACTAGGCATCTCTGGGAATCCAATTCCCTGCAATTATTTCAACTAGAGAGAATGCACACGGGCCTGAAAACCCTCCTCTTCATCTTGGCAATTCTCTCACCTGGAGAGAATGCACATAGACCTAAAAACCCACCTCTTCATCTTAACTACTAGAAATTCCCTTTCAACGCTCTTCATATGAATGGTAAATCTTGTTGCATAACATTCCACCACCACCCTCTGGTGCCCCCTTTTGTGATTTTTTTTGTTGAGTTATTATCGATCCCATTGTATTTGTCTATCAATAGAATGACACTTTCCACTCCATGGAAAAATATTAACCCACTTGGTAATTCAGTTCGCCCACTCTTTTGACTTAAGATAACACAATACACATGTGGCCATAAATAAGACTCTTAAGAAAATAATATTAAGATATTCTCTTTTTCTTAAGCCTCCTCAGGTTTATCCCTTTCTTCCTAAGCTTATTACCCTCCTTTCTCTAGTGGATTTTATCCCCCTTACTCTTCTTTTCAAGATGGTCTGCATGCATTCATGTTTTCTTTCATTAGTTTCCAAGTGAAAATACACAATACTAAACAAGCTCTTTGGCCAAAAGAGGTTCCTGGCATACCATCCTATATGCATACTTGCAATTAAATTTCAACTGGGGTTCAGATTAGGGGTACTATATGACATCATATCATCAGTTCATATGATGTTGAATTGTACCATCAAGGTTTGGGACAAAGACCTTAGTTTTTGGGCCACACCACTCCTTCATGCTACCCCTTCCGAGTTGTGATGGAGTATATCACTACCGTATGAGTACTTTGAAGAGTACATGGGAAATCTCATTGGTGCTCTATGTCTTCATGATATATATTATGACATGGATCCACATTGTATTTGTTCTTAGATATGATATATTTGATGACATGGATCCACTATGTGCTTTTTCATGGACATGGTTTTGCATTTCATTTCATGGATTTGCAATGTATTATGTTGGTGGTTATTTGTTTTTTTATGTTATGAGCATGGGTATTCCTACCTCAGGGATGATATATATATGATTGATGTTTGATTGTAGGTACTCCTTGGTTTCTTGGTCTCTCAACTCCCTCTTTACTCTACCTCATGTTCTTGACTATTATCGTATTGTGTTTTGGCCACCAATTCCTCTTCTAAACTCACACATTAGGGGGCATATGTTATATACTTATTTGTGGGGAAGTTGTCTTTAATGTTTTTATTGAAAAATACATAAGTAGTGTCTTCACTACGATGAAACATTATGAGATTATACAAGTAGTATCATAATCTTGAGTGCCTGCCAAATCTTTTGTTGTGGTACCTTAGTAGGTGAAATGCATATTCCTGCATTTGAATTTATTTAAATCATGGTTTCATGAACATAGAAATGGCTATGGGGAAAAATGTGGTAAAACCATATATATTAATCCCTCTATGTTGTATTCATTGATTGGTGACAACCCAATAGGTGGCCATGGAATTGAATTTGTTGTTTGGAAATCAGATGAGTGCAAGTATCTTATTATTTCTTGGAGCTCTATACATGCATTCTAGATAATGGCTAAAAAATAAGACATTTCCTAGTCATTTGTGTCTATGGAAGTAGTTTGGGAGTGTTCCGTAGCTATAGAAATGCAAGGGGAATCAATAGAAGTTGAGTGTGAATGTCAAAGCTAAGTGGAACATTAGTTGGGAAGGTTGGCAAAGCCATAAGTGTGGTTTCATAAGGTGGACATCCTTATAATATGGGTTGTTTTCTAACTTGTACTCCAAGGAAACTATAACATGGGAACTATTGACAATGCAATCATAAGAGTGTTTTTCAAATATCTTATTCAATATGATCAAAATTTCCAAGTCTTGTACATGTTGAGGAAAGTAGTTAACGATTGAGAAAATATCTTAGGGAAAGATTATAATATGGATGTTTTATGGAATTATTCCTTGCACAATATTACATTTACAATATCACTTAAGGTTGTTTGTTGTGGTACAACTAGACTTCTAATACCTTCTATAACCTTTAGTAACTGCCATTGTATGCACATAATATCTAGATAGTTTTATAAATGGATTTTTCCATTAGGATTTATTAAATAGAATTATGATAATTATTACTTTGCTTTAATGATGAGTACATTTTCCTAGTTTTTCCCCATGGTTATGTCTATGCAATCATGGAATTATTTACATCTTTTGCATGATGCTTCTTTACTTGTTAATTCAATTCAATGTTTAGTTTCTTATGGATGGATTTGATATTGCTGCCGATTATTTATTTTTATGCAAGCCATTTTATTTTTACCTTTATAGAGTTTGTCTATATCATTAAACCATCAAATAGTAAATTTGAATTTTCAATTTTGGTTTTCTAATATCTAATCATATGGAAAGAGAAAGGGAACGTTGAGAAATCAAGTCTATCTATATGAGAAACACAATAATACAACCTATTCAAATCCCTCATTCTGAGATGGATCTTTGTTAACCCTTGGTCTTATTCCATATTAAAAAATTATGTGTATTGTAATTGATTTATATTTTGGTCATTCAAAACTTCCTTGGACAAATTATTTGTGTATTATGCATCCTTTAGCTTTTTCAAAATTATTTTCAAGTGATGAGTTAAACTCATTCTCAAAACCATGCTACAATGTCCAATAAAATGTTGTATCACCCATCTCATATTTGTTTTAGAGTCTTATGGCTTCTTTTGAATATTTCAAGGTTGGATATCATGTTTGGTGTCAATTAAATTGTAGCTAGCTAATACTACTAAATCCACTATGGGTATTTTGTTGTGGTTCCATGTTATGGTGAGTATCTCATTGCATCTCTTATTCAATATTGAAATTCTTCACTACTTTCATTCTAAAAAATGTACAATTTGGTTGCATTATATTTCCAAAACTTGAGCTAGACTTGGAATAGTTCAAATTACTTTGTAATAAAGTTGAAGAGTTTTCATATCCCTTACATTAGTCACAATACAATTTATTATGGTGGTAAATGTTTCCCAAATCTGATAGAATTTTGTTGGAAGCTATAGTTACATTTTTTGGGAACAACTTTAACCATAAACTTTGATTTTAGAGATTTGGATCTAATTCAAGAAGAACAATTTAGTTGAGCATTGTGAAAATTTACCTAGATGGAAAAAAATGAATTACCCATAAAAATTAAGTTTGTCAACTTATTAACTTGCTCCCTTTCTACTTACTTTTGTTGGCATGCCTAAAATTCGATCACAAATTGTGAAAGTGTTGGTCCATGATTTGTTAATTGTTAGTTTGGTTATCTACTCTACGAAGATTGATTGTCAAATGACCATAGATATCTACTTGGATTGAATTATAGGTTTGACTCTAGGTCAATCCCATCATTCATTCCTTGAATTTTGATTATCATATTGCTACAAATTTTCATAGCTAGGGAAATATATTGGATAAATGCTTTGAAATGAAAAAAACATTTTGGCAATGTAAAGGAATAAGAATGAAAGTTAAATGGTTGGGTGTTTCCTTTAGAGTGATAAATAAAATCACAGTTCTATTTGATTAACAGAGGAATCAAACAACTAATAATGATTGTTTATATAGCATGAGAAACATTGACAAATGTAATTGGTGTTGTTAGACATTAAGGAAAGGTAATTGCATTGAGTAAAGTACTCTTGAACTTTTGACTTTAGATTAGTTTATTACAATAAGTTTTTGGAATGATAAATCTAAAGGATCTCATGTTAGTGATGGTATATCTTTAGTTTATTAGTTTTGATTGTCCTTATGGATAACATACTTTTTAGCATTATCATCATAATCATCATTCATCAACATCAAATAACCAAACTTTGCAATTCATAAAACACATGCCATGAAATGTGTGTGTGTGTGTGTGTGTGTGTGTGTGTGTGTGTGTGTTTGTGTGTGTGTGTGCATACACATTTCATGGCATGTGTTTTATATATTCAAAATCTTCTGAACTATACATTTTTTTATAAAATGG
The DNA here is from genome assembly GCA_010110895.2 of Picea sitchensis. Lineage (NCBI taxonomy): Eukaryota > Viridiplantae > Streptophyta > Pinopsida > Pinales > Pinaceae > Picea > Picea sitchensis. Next base: position 29,846 of record SNQJ01S0071395.1, on the reverse strand, counting down.
CACATCGTTCCCAATATAAAAAATGATAGTAAGTTCCCAAACATGGAAAAATGACATATGATGCCCTAGATACAAAATGGCACTCACTGACCACATCCACCCTTGCAACTATTAGGTGCATCCTAGAAATCGATCTTTCTTCTTTTACTTGAAGTAGGATCTTGAGTGGTTTTTTGCTTAGGCATGGTTTGTCTCTCTAGATATTGGACAAAGAAACAACATTCTTATAAGTTTTTTTCCACAATCAATTAATAGAATTATAAAATGATACGTTATAATTCAAGCTAAGAAAACTCAGTGCAGATGATACTGACAATTGTGAGAATGTTTCACTTCTTCATGACCCTAATCTATCAATGATTCCACCCTGCAGCAGTTACATGGATCAAAGCATGAAATTTAAACAAAAATGCATAAAATGAATTGCATTCATGATACATAAAAATTCATCGAAAAATGATATCACGATGAATAATTCGGGCAATGGTGGAGAGACACTAGTAGGTGGAGCACTTGATTGTACAAGATACTCTGAGGAAACATCTATTTTGGCATGGAATATGTTTTCTACATCAAATCATGGATGGGGGGATGAATGGGGGTATGGTGGTATAGCCTGATTGAATAAAATGGTATGGTTTGCAATAGAGAAAACTAATGGGTAGTGTACATGTGAAACTACTATGGATGGATGGGATGGAAAAGGAGGTGAGGGTGGGTGGAATATGGGTGTAGCCATTTTGGATGGATGGTATGGAAAAGATGGTGGGGGTGGGGGTGGGTGGAAAACATGTGAAACCATTGTGGATTGATGGGATGGAAAAGGTGGTGGGGATGGATGATGATAAACCCCCATGGGTTGTAAAAGCAATGGTAAAATCCTTGGCATGTAAATTAGTATCCCAAGAGTCGAGGAAAAGTAGCCAAGGATTGGAGTTTCCTTGTAGCTAGGGAAAAACAATGGTGGGAATGTTGGTAGCAGTTTTGAATAGAATGATGGTGATATAGGTGATGTAGCAGTGAATGAAGCAATGCACATACATTCTTATAATATTTTTATTAGTAAAAAAATGTAAAATTCAACCAAAACAATATAAGAAATTTCACATATAAATAGTATTTAAGTAAACACGTGATACCTTTGAAGGGGGTGATTTTTCCATCCCAAGTGGACATGGTTCATTAGAATATGACACCACAACTTGTAGAAACACCACAACATTACATTTGAGGATGCCATAAAATAAGCAAAGCATTGTGTTGAATTTATCAAAAGTTGCAGATGCATGTGTATGAGGTACACCAAATGAGAAAGCTACCTCCATTGTTGCATCAATTGTGGAAACTAAAAATAATGCATCTATGCACATTGAGGTTTTTCTATCCAAGTGTAGAAACTACAAACATCATATAATTAGAGATGGAAAAAAATACACTATATATATATATAATCAATGAAGAACACATGGATGGTCAAGATACTAACCTCCTCCATCAAACTCTCATGTCTATTGGCCTTCATCGGCCCATAGCAACTCTTCTCACACCTCGAGCATCTGTGAGGGTTGCATGAACAACTAGTCTCTCCATGTGCACTCTCCTGGATTCAGTCTACTATAGGGATTAAAGGACCATCCCCTCTCCCAATGTCACCTATAGGTACCTCCTATTGAGATAATACTACAAAATTTCCATACTGCACTAGGCTCTTAGTCAAGGCTAATATGGATACTTGTGTTTGGGTGATGATTTCTGCAATGGGAGGATTTTGAGCAGGGGGGTTAGGTCTTCACACAAGAGGACGAGGACCTAGCACAGGGTCAAGCCTAGCATTTTCTCTTTCCGATGCAGATCCATGACCCACCCCCTAGTTCACCAATGTCAAAGTAGTTGACATTGTGACCCAATATAAACCCTGCCCATAATTTCGTAAAGAAATATAGAGGCACCTCCCTATTATTGTAGGGAGGTTTGTCAAAAACCATAAAACACCTATGCATCCAATTCTCCTTAAATGGTTGGTAGGTGCACCCATCCATACAAATGTGTCTCTTTGTGACTAGTGGTTTTAGTATGGTTTTAGGATCAATTAACAATGTCATCAATACTTTTTTTGTAATTTTCAAGTCTATCGCTTGGGTTTTATCTAGGCTAGTCCTATACAATTCAAACATCCTAGACCTGTAGTCAGACATATTGGTGAATCATCCATGTTGATTATTTTGTTTGCAATTTATTAATGCAATTTATATAAATTAGGTTCATTTTTTAAACATTTAAATAGTTTAGGAAATTATAAAAAAATGAAATTTCATGTGAATACATACCTTGAATACCTCAGAGATAGCATCAGGATCATGTGGACACCTTGTAAGCAATTACCATGTCTTCAATTCGCTCAATTGATCCTCAAACATGCAACACAGTTGGTTTGTTGGGGAAATAAACTAGTCGCTGGCCTTTTTAATTGGTCCCAACAAGAACGCACATGTGTTCCTAGAGTGTGTGCACGTTCTTGATGAGGACTTGAGTTGGAATCCTTAGTGATGGTTCATGTTTTCCTGAGTCAATTCCATGAGGAACACACACACTTTCCTACATGAGCACATTCGTATCATCTCATTGCCACTTTTTTTCCACCATCTTCATGTGGACACCCATATAATATGTCTAAAATCATATGAAACCTAAAACAATGAAAGGTGTCATTCCATTGTATAAATATATTCCCATTATAGATAGATTACAATAGAGGCAATGATTAAATTCGTGTGAGATCATTGTGGAAAAATTGATGCAAAATTGTGAAAATATTCATGTGTGAGTGCAAGCTAATGATGCTCTATCATGATGTGTTAGTGGCAATGCAAACATGGAAAACCAACAATATGTTAACTTGGAGGTATTATTCAAGGTACTTTTACAATGAATTTGAATATGGTGTAAAACAATGAAATGTATGAAATGGAATTAGATTTCTAAGTATACACCTTTTATTTATAGAAATTGTGAATAACTATGAAATCTAAGTTTTTCTAACAACGATATATTATTTTTCCAACAAAATATAAGGTATATGTCTTCACACATGCAAGTGTTGAGTACCTTAACGATGGAATTTCCTTCCAAAAACTTGTATAATTTTAGAGAACCCATTGTTCTAGTTCGGTGCATTTTAAAAAAAATTATAATATTATTTATATATATATTTTAAATTATGGAAGTTAATATATCATTGAAATTACAATGTCTTTTGTTTGTGCAAGCTACCAGGGTATTAACATTATTAAATATATATATATACATATTGTATACATTGGTCTCTTCTAGTGCAGTGTATAACTCATTTGAAAAATGGTTAAGCTGAAAACAATTTATAACAGAGATAAAAGAGGTCTGTATTTTAGGATTTTGATATATGTCAAGAAAACAATAGATTAAAAATAGTAAACAATTTTGATTTTAAAAGAAAACTATATATTTGTAATTTACATAGTCGACTCTATCTTTCTCTATAGTTTCTTCAAAAATAGATTTGTGTAGCCTATAGAAAAATAACATCAAAAACAAAGATATAGAGAGGCATTAATAAAAATGGATTTTTTAATGTATTTTTAGACCAAACCACTAGGTTTTTCAGCCCAAACCTAAATCCGAGGCAACCAACTTAGAAAACACAAATGCTAGAGTTGTCACTCCCACCCAAAAAAAAATTGAAATTAAAATAATGCACATGCACTTTAGGAGCAGGCATGCATTCCTGAAACATGTGTGCATTATTAAGAACAAGAATGCATGCATGTTTCTGTTAACAAAATATAACTCTCTCTCTCTCCCTCCCCTACCCCTCTCTCTTTGTTTCCACCCCTCTCCCTCCCTNCTCTCACACACACACACACACACACACACACACACACTATCTCTCCCACTCTCTTCCCCTATCTCAATATCTCCCTCTTTTCCTCTATCTCTCTTCTCCACTCTCCCCCCTCTCTCTTCATCTTTATCTACCTCCCTCTCTCTCAATCCACCTCTCCCCCATATATTTATCTCTCTAATCCCCCATTCTCTCTCTCTCTCCCTATACACTTCTATCTTGAGAGAGAGAGGTATTGACAGAGGGTGAGAGAGAGTGAGATATGAAGTGTAGGAGAGAGAGAGAGAGAGAGAGAGAAAGAGAGATTAATATGGAGAGAGATAGAGAGACGAATGGGGTAGATATAGAGGGAGGGAGAGAGGGGGGGGGAGAGTAGAGGATAGAGAGAGAGGGAAACAATGAGAGAGGGAGATATGGGAAAGGGGGGGAGATATAGAGAGAGAAATAAAGAGATAGAGAGAGAAGGGAGGGAGAGAGAGAGGGGGGAGAGAGGGTGTAATGTCCCCTTCCAATTGATCATGATAGAGGATGAATCAATAGCATATACAACTCTCGTAGGCTATAGTAAACAAGGAAAATGGAATCAAGGAGGTTTATTTGGTGTCACTATGTTAAAGGAATGACAAATCCCAAAGTGACATTAAATAAAATAAATAATTGTATTTAAATGAAATTGGAGGGAGGATAAAGTGAGGATTTTATTTGGTCAAAAAAAGGGGAAAGATCTAGAAGGCCCGGAGGAAGGATAAATAGAGTGGTAACCCTTATCTTTGGCATTATGATTTGATCTCTCATTTTGGAGTGCTCTTGGAGACATTGTTTCGTTAGGGTTTAGTAAAACCCTTCCACTATTGCAGTCTAGATTTAGTGGTGCAATACCCATCCTAGATGGACAAGAGGGGGTTCCATATAAGACTACCATTGGAGCTTCAGTTAGGATTTGGTTTTCATTTGGAGATATACTGGTTTGAGCAGGAGGTTGACGAATCTTTTGAAGAAGGTCGTACTAAGACTTGGTAGGTATAATGGGGGGGTTGAGTAAATCGTGATACAAAACAAACCCACGGGTTAAGTATAGAGTGTCCTACGAGGCCCCCATGTGTTATGAAGCTTCAACCCATGAGGCTCCACTAGATGATCGGTTGTGTCCCCATAGGCTCTTTGTGATCGGGGGTGTACACTGGATGATTGGATCTGGACGATGAGGGTTACAAGAGCATTGTTATCAGAACATACATTACTAGAGCAAAGAATTGTATGAAGCATCATATATTGATATCATTTAAGGTTTCCTTGTATTATTTTTGTTAGTATATTTGTACAACTACCTTACAACCATTATACTTGTGTGTTTATGAGTATTCTACATCTATTATTGAAACCATTAGATATCATTGTATTGTTGTTTCCATCCATAATAATATGTCATGGTTATATGCTCTATTTTCTATGTAATGGATGCATGCAATATGTTTGTCAATATTCCTATATGAGAATTTTTTTTGTAAGGGGTTAACAACAACAATAATACCAAGTGTTTGAAATACTTACACAATGAGAATTAACAATTTTTGGACAGAAAACATAATAAACCCATATAACCTAGTTGGGGACACTACAATGGTATCAAAGTTGGTGATCTTGCCAAACTATGATTTATTGAGGCATTAATTCCAAGGAAAACTAGAGGATGAGGGAAGGAACCTACCCATGGAACATAATCATTAGAAGAAGTAGAAGTAGAAGGAGTTATGGGGGACCATCCTGAAGATAGAACCATACAACTGTTGGAACCCATTTCCAATGGGAATAAAAAATGGACACAATTAATGACACAATACTTTTTTGACAACCAAGCAAACCAAAACTAGGGAGGTATCAATGGGAAACATGTAGAGGCTAGCCATAGAGGTGGTAGGACTCTTAAATGGAGTAATACCTATGTGTCAAAATAGAGATTCTTCTAGGAAGGTAGCAAAAAAGTACCCAGATCATTATTTCCACCATTGCTCGAGGAGAATCCTATAGGAGCACTGAAGCAACAGGGAGTGGGAGAAATGAACTCCTACTTTAGGGAGTATCATTTTATGGCAGAAGGAGACCAAGGAACCATACCTTACAATGAATAATTCAACCTCAGGATCATGAAACAATTGAGGGCGGGCCAAAATCAAAATAATTTCGATCTTCTACACAAATTAGGGAAGATGACTATCACATATTTTGATAGGTCTGATAGGTGCACAATCTGAGCATGGGAACATAATTTGGACACTTATTCCATATTAAGTCGATGAAAGAGGAAGAGGTGATCAATTTTTCCACTCTACATTTGGATGGAGAGCCTCATGAGTTGTGGTACCATGGGATACTAACATTGGGTCATTTAACATCACATCATATGAGGATTTCACCCAGAGGTGGATGGAGAGATTTGATAGGAAGAACCCTGAGATCCACTTCAAGGAATTAGCATAGATAAGGTAGACATATACACCAGAGGCCTATGTTATAGATCTCTAGTGGATGGTGGTCATGGTGACTCATGTTTCTCAGTAGATATTGGTGATGTTATTCACAGAGGGCTTGGTTGAGCACTAAAGACATAGTGTGAAGGATTTTTTTCCAAACACACTATAGGAATATATCATGAAGACTTAGGGTATGGTGGACACAATTTCCAAGAATACAGTGACAAAAAAA
>SNQJ01S0071394.1:94025-132346 GCA_010110895.2 Picea sitchensis | reverse complement strand
TTCATTAAATAAAAAGGCATATCTAACTTGTACCCCTTTACAAATTTCATAAGCATTCTGAGATGATAATAAAACACCAACCCATACCTTCCTTCACAAGTTACGTATTTTTGAAGGATGAACACAATATCGTGCCATTTCTTTTTGAACTTAGAGGCGGACATACCTTTCTTCCAATTAGTTTCTTGTGTTGGGTGTTTGAGGAAGTCCTTCCATATTTCTTCTTTGATCCTTTGATTATGGAACCATGGTTCGCCACCCTGAGGTATCCCTATGACTTACGGAAAAAATTCCTCTAATAATTGCAGCTCAAGATCTCTGATTCAGGCCTTTGTGCCATAATTTTTTTTTGCAAAAGCCTTAGTTACCTTGTTGTCACACCTATGAAATCTCTATAAAAAGGGAAACCATCCAACGCTTTGAAATCACCTCATGGATTTTGGATTCGCTTCCATAAGTTCAATTCCATTCAGCTCATATCTCACCATAGGTCCCATGCTTTGATTTTTCAAAGTTAGCAACAATTCCAACTAAAATAAGACTCTTTGTCACAGGGGAAAATGGGAAACAATAGAGAACATATGATGAATTTTACGAATAAGGAGAAAAATTCAGGTGACTTCAACGATGATGGAGTTCATGATTCAAAATTGTGTAAACGGTCATGTCATTTTTCGTTCCAGCATTACAATTCATGGAGACACTCCTTCATGATTGGATTGACTTATTGGTCCAATCAATCACTCTTGTTGATATAATGCATGCTGAAAAATAAATTTTCATCGTGCATATTAAAATTATTATATAGAGTGTTTAATATCAGCATGTGCATAGTTAAGGTAAGGTTTCAAAGGTATGATTAAATATCTGACATTGAATTCAAATATTCTGGTAAGAGGATAGGATAGTGTTAGGAAAACATAGTAAACACATATTTAAATTCAGTTTTAATCCATCCTATGCACATTTCATAATTTTGAATGCATAGATGATTTTAAAAAGTTATTACCTTTTTTATTTTAGTTGTAGCCTAAAGAATTTATCACCAATGGAATTGGAGTTAAAGTATAACTGAACCTAGATGCTAGTTTTGTTGTTGGAACTAATGAATGTATTGTTGCATACTTTGAGAGAGTTCTAGAACTGTTTGAAGATTCTAAAGATGGAATATGCCGATGAAGAATGTTGTAGAATCCGGAAGAATATTGTTGTTGAAGAAGATAATCAGATGCTACTGCTGAAGAAGATTTGAGTCTACTGCTATTACTAAAGCATATCTTAGTATGTTTCTACTATTGAAGAAGATCTGAGTCTACTGCTACTGCTCAAGAAGATTTGAGTCTGCTTGTTAATATAGTTTCCAGAATTGAATTTCATGACAATTTGCATGAAATTCACAAATCACACTAACTTCGTGCTTCCAAGTTGGTTAAAAATATGGGTTAATGACTAACAATTACTTGAAGAACAACTACAAGTGATGTTTAGTAGCTACAAAAAGTTCTCGTAACTGCAAAAAATTCTGCAATTATAGAAATTAACTCTCTAAATAGAAAATTGTTACCATTGAACATTAAATCTTGAATTGTGTTTTCCGGTATAAAGAGATATAGCATGTTCCAGTGGTAAAACTATGGAATTAAGAAGAAAAACTCAAACAATCTGACAACTATTGCTGAATTTATTTCTATGAAAAATTATGAAAATCATGAAAATCCTTTAGAACTTTAAATCCGAAAATAAATAATCTATCTAACGGATGCTACAAAACTGAATTTTTGCAGGATGACAAGAATTGTTTGATGAGAAATCAAGTGTTGGAAAGAAAAATGATGAACATGAGTTGAAGATGTCATGTGTTTATTTGAAGAACTTTTAGAATTATGTCCATAAAATCTCCATTTTTCAAACAAAATTCTTTCACAACTACGCCCGTAAACTGGTTTTCACAAACTACACTTATTTTTTTCTTCACTTTTTATTTTATTTTTATGATTTCTATAATTTTTTTAGAACATAAAAAGAAAATATCATTCAAAGATGAGAGGAGGGGAAGAATTCCTCTCACTCACTATCTCCATTTCTGATTGTTGAAGTAAATTATGGACAAATTGTTCTCTATTTGAAGGCTTTTGATATAAACTTAGTATATTCCTATTCACTAGAAAAGAAATTCCCTACTCATCAATAGTTTTAATTTTGACAGATCCACTATCAAAGACTGTTTCTATCTCATATATGGCCCTCACCACCGAGTACTAAGCTTCCCTTTAAAGTTATTAAATATATAATCAAATAAGAGAGCCCAATCACCTAGTTTGAATTTCTTCTTTCTTATGAATTTGTCATGCCATCTCGATCTTTGTTGTTGGACGATCGTAGTATGTTGAATCACATCATGTCGGAGCCTATCCAATTCATTGAGTCGTGCACACCTGTACTGATGTGATTTTGAAAGATCCATACCTAGCTTGGTTGTTGTTCTGAAAGTCTTGAGTTGGAAATCAATAGGAAACAAAACTTCCTTACCATACACAATCTCATATGGTGTGTTCTCGGTGGTGTTCCTCCATGTGGTCCAGTAAGCAGAAAGTGCCTCCAAAAGCCTATCTTCCCAATATCGGTGGTGCAACTAAATAATTTTGGTCAATATGGATTCAAGGACTTTGTTTGTGGACTCCACCTTCCCATTGTCTTGTGGATGGTATGGGGATGACTTCCCATGCTTGATTTTGTGTTTTTCTATGATAGTCTGGACAATATTTAATGTGAATTTAGCACCTTGATTTGTTACAATTTCTCTTCGGACACCAAAACGAGTAAATACGTCCTCAAATAAAAAAATCTACAACAACTTGTTCATTAGCATGCAAAAGAGGTTTATCTTCTACCCATTTAGTGACATAATCAGTACATACCAGAATATGCCTTTTCTTTCTAGACATCGGAAAAATAGGCCCCATAGAATCTAAGGCCCATTTTTTGAATTACGAGTACATGTGGTTGTAGAGGCATTTTGTCTTTTTGCACTAGTCTTCCCATCTACTAACAATTGTCACATATTTTAACGTATTTCTTGGCATCTCTAAAAAGAGTGGGCCAATAATACCCTAGATGAAGGACTTTGTATGCGGTCCTTTTCTCAACAAAATGGCCTCTGCATGGTTCATCATAGCATGCCTTCAATATGTCAATTACTCCATCCTCTCGTATACACCTTTGAATGATTAGATCATGTTCAGTATAAAAGAGTTCTTCACCAATCCATGAGTAAGTGGCATTGAGTTTGATGATATTTTTCTTATCCTTTGTGGAAAGATGTTGAGGTAATTTTCATGTATCTAGATAGTTAGCAATATCTACAAACCAAAGAGATTTAGTAGATATTGCAAAAATATGCTCATTAGGGAAATCATCATTAACGAGAATTAATTCTCCTTCATTATGAATCCTAGAAAGAAAATCTACAACCACATTCTCTTTACCAGGTCTATCTAGTATAGTGTTATTAAATTCTTGTAACAGAAGAAGTCGCCTGGTAACCCTGCCATTAGTAATTGGTTTGTTCATTCAGTATATAATGGATGAATGATTAGTGTGGATGAAGATATCATATATTGTACTAAAATTCCTAAATTTGTTGATGGCATGCACTACTGCAAGGAAATCCTTTTATGTAACTGTATAATTCAATTTAGGGGGTGTCATGTTTTTTCTCAAAAAATAAATGACATAAGATACTTGATTTTCCTTTTGTCCTAGCACTACTCCTAAAGCTATGTCAAAGGAATATGCCGATATATGAAATGGAAGGGACCAATTTAGACCTCTTAAAACATGAGCTAAGGAAAGTTTCTCTTTCAAAGTTTCAAATGCAGTTTGGGAAGGAATATTTCAGGAAAAAAAAAGACTATCTTTAGTAAGAAGTTTGAATATTGGAGATGCAATTTTCGTGAAATTACATTGAATCATCTATAGAAACCAGCATATCCTAAGAAACTCTTGACATATTTTTGGGTCTTTGGTACTAGAATATTGGAAATGACTTCTATCTTTGATGGATCCAGTTTTATACCTATAGAAGACATACAATGACCCAAAATGATTCCTTTAGTTTGTAACATAAAACATTTCTCATTACTTAATGCCAAATTAGTTTCCTAACTTATGATTAAAACCTTTTCTAAATTTTCTTATGCTTCCATGAAAGTGTTTTCATAGACAGTAAAATCATCCCTATATACTTCTACACAATCATGGATTAGGTAAGAAAATATACATATTACAACACATTGAAAAGTTGTAGGTGCATTATACAAACCAAAAGGAAGTACTCTGTAAATGTACGTTTCCCATGGACATGTGAATGTTGTTTTGTCCTGATCCTCTGGAGCTATTTCTATTTGGTTATAACCACTAAATCCATCCAAAAAGGAAAAGTGTTTTTTACATGCTAGTGTATCTAAGACTTGATCTATAAAAGGTAAAGGAAAATGATATTTTAAGGTTGTTTTATTCAATTCCCTATAGTCTACGCAAACACATCATTTTCCATTTTTCTTAGAAACAATCACTAGTGGAGATACCCATTGACTGTTATAAATTGGATACATAAAATTAGCATTAAGTAGTTTATGCAGTCCATCTTTCACAATTTCTTTCAAGAGTGATTTCATACGTCTTTGGGGCTGCCTTATAGGCTTGGAATTATTCTTTATATAGATATGATGAATACATGCATTAGGGTGGATTCCACGCATATCAGTGTATTCCCATGCAAATGCACCAAAACGCTTCTGTAGTGTTTTGATTAATTTCTCTTTTGAATTTGTTCAAGTTTAGAATTGATATTTAGAGTTTTTCCTTGAAAAGTTTCAACAACTACATTACTTGATTTTGATATTGATTTAACAGAAGACATTGAACCTAAAAGTGTTCATAAATTAACCATAGTACAGTTTTTTTGAAAATCTTTGTCCAAGATATGCTTATGATCAAAAGTATGCTACCCCCCATGATATTGAGTAAAATCATAATTATAAATAAGATTGATAATTTGATTTTCCTTGATATCATTCTTTAAATTCATAACTTGATCAATAGTTAAAATATTTTGCACGACTTCCTGATTATCATTTGTATCTTGAAAACATTGTGTAAACTCTGATTCAGTTGAAGCTTTAGCAGGTGGATATAGATTGAAATTCTTAATTGAATCACCATGTGCAATTGTCATGTCCCCAGATCTACAACTGATAAAAACATTAGTTGTAGCTAACCAAGGCCTCCCTAAGATTAATGGGTGCCCATCCAAGTTAGATTTCAGTTGTAAAACCATGAAATCTACAGGGTACTCCCAAACATCCAAGGCAACTATTGTATCCTCTAATACACCTTCTGGTTTTATTGTTGATCTATCAACTAATTAAAAAACCATGGGCGTATTATGAAGATTAGACAATTGTAATTCATCCATGATACCTTTTTTTATTACATTTATTGTTGTTTCTAGATCAATTAATGTGTTTGCAATTGCAACATTATTGATGTGAATTTTTACAATGGGGCTACCATGATCGACATATTTTTGCATATAGATTTTATCCGACATAAGGTCTGCCAATTTACCAATAACTTGCACTATTTGTGGGTCTTTATTTTTCCTTCATGTTTTCTTTATACATAATTCCCTCACTATCTTAGCATAAATTGGAATGTCTTTTATTGCTTGCAATAATGGAATTCTTATACAAACATTCTTTAATTGATCTAATAAATAATATCATGTTTGAGTGATTTGATTTTATGATGCCAACCTTTCTGGGAAAGGTGGAGTATTAGATTGTTATGTTTGATTTATTACAAATGGATAAGTTTGATTTGTTGGATTAGTAGTATCATTGTTGTTTATTTGATTGGGAGTTTTCTCCTCTATAGGTTCTTCAACAATAATAGGTGCATCTTGATGAAGTACTTTTCCTGATCTAAGATGACTATCATCTATACCAAGAGAAGTAATTATGTAAGTGGGATAATTTTTTAGTTCAACATTGTAAGTGAGTTGTGCTAATTTATTATTGGGGTTAGTAATGGGTTGTGCAAGTAGTTGGGTAGGTCTTGGAGGTTGATTTGATGGTAATTAAAACTACTAAGGCTATGAAATTTGTGGTTGTAGTGGCTAATTGGAGTATGGTTGTTGGACTTGTGGGGGATATTGGTTTTGTGTAGGATATTAGGTGTAATGTTGTTGCATGGAATAAAGGGGTGCATGCATGGTCCCATAGGTAGATCCTCGTCGCCCTTGTTTACAAGGTTGGTTTTGGACTTGTTGTGGTGTCCATGCTTTCCAAGGCATAGGAACTGTCCAAGTTTTTTGAGGGTATTGTTGATAAAAATAATGATTGAATTGATGAGGGAGATATTGAGATATACCTAAATTCCTTGGCTAACAAGGTTTTTTTGGTGCAACAAAACATAACTTCTATGTAGCTCCTTTGGTCCCTTGGTAAGCTACCTTGATTTCCAGTATAGATGGGCATTTTTCTATAGCATAATTATCTGCACATATACCACAAAGATCAATGCTATCTAAAGCACATTCTTTTAAATGATGCATTTTCTACATTTTGGACAATAAATAGTTAATGTTGCATCCTCTACCTCTTTCTTTTGCTTAATTTTCAATGTGTCTAATTGAGAATCAAGAGTACTAAGAATATTTGTTTTAAAATTGTCTAAGAAATTTCCAACCTCTACTCTACTTACCCCACTGGTGGATAATTTGTTGACTCTAGAGATAACATCCTTGGGTCCCTTACCATATTTGGACTTCCCTCGAGAGATATGCTTGCATAAGTCACGAATTTCCAAATAGGTTAGGTGAGAAATATCTCCTTTTCCCATTAAATTTAATATGTCAATCCATTCATCTATAATTCCCCTCATAAAAATGACTTTAAGAGTATCCGCATCTAAGTGATTTTGCCTTGATCTCTTAACAGTATAACAAAATCTCTCTAAATAGTCTTCAAGGCTCTATTTCTCTTTTTGTGTCATTTTAAACATTTCATCTCTCATTCCTCGGTTTGTACAATAATCATGGCATTTTTCAAGGAATGTTTTTCTCATCTCATCCCATGTTTTCATAGAATTTGTTCCCAAGCCCAAAAATCAACATAATGCAACATCCTTAAGTGTAGTTGGAAACAACTTAGATTTTTTAGTGTCAGAAGAATAATCATAACCGTGACATAACACATCAAATTCAAAAAGAAAATTTTTTGGTTCTTCCGTTATCATACCATGAAAGTTGGGAAGTGTTGAAGGTGGTGTGTTCTTCATTTGGACTACAACTGTTGGATCCAAAATTGCAAATCCAAATTCATCATCAACAATGATGTGCATGTTCCCTCTTATCTTTTTTCTCTTTCTAGTTGTTCTTATCATTCTTCCTCTCCGCCTCCAGGTCCTCTTATTTCTTCTTGGTCACAAAATATTCCAAACATGTTGTCTTCTTGGAGATATACAGATTCCTCTGGTGAAACAAAGAATTCGGGTTCTTCAATAGGGTTTTATAGAAGTACAATTTCATGCTGACCACTGAGTAATTCTTCCTCCTGAGATTTGGCTGGAAGTATGAAAACTTGTTGTGAGTTTGATAGAACTTTTACTGATTTAGAACTGTCTTCTCCAACTTTCCCTTTTCCTTTTGTTTGTGTAGTAATGATTCTTCGTATCCTCCTCTTGTAGTTCTACCTATAGATGGGTTAGTTGATGATGTGACTCTTACAGTACCACGTGATGGAGTGGGTGAAGTGGTGTTTGGTGTACTCCTACCGCTAGTAAATATACATATATTATCTCTACTCCTATTCATGCATTCTACTTATCATGATTTTAAACAGTTGAAGAGAGATTCACTACAAATCTACTTATAGTGACTACACAAGTTCTTACCTGTCATCTTAATGTCTCTCTTCCCATGCATTCATTACTATGTGCATTTAAAAGCAAGAAAAACTAAATGTCTCTTTTCACTTCCTTGACAACGGTGCCAAAAATGTCAGTCAGTTCAACTAGTTGAACTCTTCTACATTAAATCATCAACTTGGGGATCATAAATTGATGAAGTGCAATTTAAAATATATGCAGGTATTAAAATTAGTTTCTAGTCTATCTAGTTGTATAAGGAAAAATTGTTCACTACATGGCTCACGTAAACAAGTTTTGTTCAGCTATGAGAAAGAACAAAAGTTTTGTATACAATGTAGAAACAAAATAATGAAGACACAAATTATAATACTAAACACTTGGGATCATCAATCTACTGGATTGTTAATCACATTCTTTCAATTATCTGAGGCAATGAGAGTTCCTGTTGTGGAAATAACAATCAAGTATTCAATTGATGTCTGTTGTGTTCATTATCTTGTGTAAACAAAAAATAATTGAACTTGCATAAAATAAATGAACCAATATATAAAATCTCACAATTGAATAAGTAAACAATACCAAGAGTAAAGTAACTGAATAACATGCTCCTCCTTAGGGGGGCCTCATGGTTTGGTGAACGCTATTTAGAAATGTTGTATGAGACTTTAAGCTTTATAAACTAAGAACATGTAACTCACATAAATATATAGTAACAAAAACTTTATATCAATTCAAAGAGAAATATGATTACGACAATATGATATCAAGAGGCATAAATATATATATCCATTTGAAGGTTTTATTACCCATATTTATATAATACATATGAGATCGTACATATCCAAACTACATAGATCTCACAAACTATTTACAACAAATTACACATGCATATGTCGCAGAATCAAATCTAACGATCTTTGTGGATGTATGGGAATAAGCTTGGTCACCCGTATTGGAGAAATTAGTTCTCTAATACAGTCTTGTTCCTTTCTCGTGCATTGATTTGATGAAGAACCAATCTTGTGCAACTCTGCCACTTGTTCATGTTTGGCTACGAGTTTGAATTTCCTTATGTGTTGATTTGAAGGATCACTAGACTACGTTGATAAGTGGATAAGCTTTAGAGATCAATTTGACATATTCCGTAAGTTGGGGTTCAATACCATAGTGATCGTGTCCCTATAGAACAAAGATTTCGCTTCAAAAAAACATTTTAGTGACTAGGCTACAAAACAATATTTTGAATTTCTACTGGATTAGAGATTTTGTAGCTATTCATTAAAATAATAACTAATTAAATCAAATTTTCATAAAGAAGAATACAATTAAGCATAAAATGGGCAATTTACCTTTAAAAACCTTCAATACACATGTTTTGTAGTTGATCATGATTTTATGGAAAAAATGGATAAAATAAGATATAACTAGTTCATAGATATGGGCTTTGGATGGAAGTTTAGGATAGGAATGTGACAAAAAGAGTCGATTTTTAGGATTCAACAATATCCTCGACAAAGATCAGATGTTGGCAACAACGATGAGGAAATGATGGACACTTGCCTTAGTCTTTAGGGTTGGACATAGCAACATAGATGTAGATAGAAAAGACTATGTTTGGGCATGGAGATGTGCATTTCAAGAACTGGGTGTGACAATTGGAGTAGCTACCCAACCAGTGCAAGACTTGAGGCTAACATTGTGTTGGGACATGAGAGAGTTGGTTGAAGTGTAAGGAAATCTATGTACCATGTCTCATTTATAGATGACTTCTTGAGAATACATGGATTATATTTCTCGGTTGTTATATTAGTGAAAAGCTACCATATTAGCTCTAGTAGCACATCAACATGACTGCGTGTCATGCCACATTAACAAAATAAAGTTAAAAATAGTTTGTTCAAATTACTTTAGGTATACTTGAGTTGAAGAAATAATAAATATTTTTGTTGTATAATTGTTCATATGATGGGATTGTTTGGGCATAAATGGACATGTTGACTAGTTGTGAGGAGGGATGGCAAGGGAAATTAATAGGATGTTGTTTGAAGAACTATATGCATAATATAGAGTTGAAAGGGTTTAGGGATCTCACATTAGTGGTTTCCTAGGCATTTAGATAGCTAGAAATGCATAATCATTCCAAGACAAGATGGTGCCATCCTTCCAATGTGCTTCTCAGAATAGAACAATATACGATACTATAGAAGTCGTTGGAAAGAGTGTAAAACTAAGGATATTGGAACATCCACCAATAAACAAGAAAGGGACCTTAGGATGCTTTAATGGAGATAGCGAAGGGAAAATAGAGGTATGTGGATTAGGGGTATTTTATTATATTTGAGTCACGTTATTTTCACTTTAAAGTCGGTTTAGGGGTAGTATCTAATAATTATGCAAAGTTGTTGGCTCTAAAACTATTGGTACACTTAACCATTGAAAAAGGGGTCATATATGTCCATGTGTTTCAAGATTCTATTGTGGTTCTCAATTGGATGTTAGGTATGTACAAGATGAGGAATATGATTCTACTTTTGATTCTAGAGTAGTTGTAGTGAGTGGAGACAATTTTCACAAAGATATTCTACCATAATGTGCATAGAGATCTCAACTCAAAGACAAAATTATTGTCCAAAGTAGGATTGTTGATGGAAAACAATGTAGAGTGGCTAAGGGAGATTAAGGATGGCATAGGCCAACTAGGTCTTCCAATGGAACAAGAGTGAGGGAAATATTTTAATGAATAGAAATCTATTCGAAGTTCAGTTTACTTTGTGTTAATTTATCTTTATTGTATAGATTATGTGGGAAAGACTTCAACCTTGAACAATTATTATATTATTTTGGACTTAACATGTGGAAGCCTACCTTATGTTAATAGAATGGTAGTTCATATTAGAAGAGATAACGCTAGCCTTAGATATTTGGAAAGGTATATAGGAAGGGATATTTTGAGGCCTTGTGGACAATATGTTTATTTTTGAAATGTTGGAACAAGCATTTTCAAAATGTGCACTTTTCATATCTAGTGAAAGGTTATGACTTTTTTTATCTAAGGAAAAAGAATAGAGAAGATTTGTAATGCTTAAAAGTCCACAACAAAACCTTCCAAACGAGCCCAAAACAACTTCCAAAAACCAAGTTGTCATAAAATACAGTGACCAATGTTGTTTTCTACCTTGTATTCATCAAAGCTTCAAAGAAAAACCAAACTAATGCTCTAACATTCAAATAATATTCACCAAAGCTTAGAAAAACCAAACTAATGCTCTAACATTCAAATAATATTCACCAAAGCTTCGAAGAAAAATCAAACTAATGCTCTAACATTCAAATAAATTGGCTCATAATTTCTTGTTCCCACCTCAAAATTGCATATAAAATCGAAATCGCCCAACAAAAATGTATGAAACAAAAATACAATCTGTGGTACTTTCAAATTTTCAAGTCGAGGTAACTTTTGAAGAGGCTTTGCCAAAACATGTTCTTGGTTACAAAGTACTAAGCATTCCAAAAAAGGTAAAGAAAGAATATTAAGGTAACATAATCTACCATGTAAAAATTTAATAAATACGATGGGATACACATAAATGGCAAAAAAAAAAAAAACCATGATTTGGTAATAGTAAATTAGAATGGAATGTCCTAGCTAAAGACAGAATGGAATAAAGTTTGAAATCTATGTAATGTAATTCCATGTTCATTAAAAAAATATGACATGCTAATTGGTGATTGTTGGATGAAGTGTTATCCTCCCCACTCATGTTATATTCTTTTAAGTGATATGTTGAGCTCATTATTATTATTTATTAAATTATGAATACGTCCTAAATAACCAGTCACGTAATCAACACTTATTATTATTACTTATTAAATTATGAGTACGTCCTAAATAACAGCTCCGTTGTAGTCTAGTTGGTTAGGATACTCGGCTCTCACCCGAGAGACCCGGGTTCAAGTCCCGGCAACGGAATCTCATTTTATGTGATTTTCATTTTGGATTCTCTCAGAGTACAAGATAGAAATATTGTATCAACGGAATCATGAAGATCAGATGTGCGTCTCGTCTCTCACCCCAGAGACCCGTGTTCAAGTCCTGGCAACATAATTTCATTTTAAGTGATTTCAACGCGGAAATCGTGTATCAACAGAAATATGAATGAACAGATGTGCGTCTGACGCATATAAACTACGTTTCTTGTCGTTGATAAAGATGATGCCTGTAAATTTACTTTCCCTTCCTCAACTTGAAGCCTGTCGTAGCTGAATTTACAGGCTCAAAGCAAATCTTGAAAACCGGAGCTCGAACATTGTTTTTTAATGCATATGTTCTAAAGTTCTAAATGAGAAAGGTAAACTTGTTTTGATATCATGACCATCTTAAATTCAAATATATTTTAGTAATGTTGTAATATACATGAATAATTTTTATTTTTTTATTTCTTATGTGACATAATTTTGGGAAGACTTTTAAGTATTTATCCTCATTTCAAAGATGATACGATGATATTCATTGTGAACCCTAAATTTTTTAGGGCACAAGGCTAAGTAAATAATAGGGTTTGAGGTTGAGGTTGTTATAATAATATACTCATAATGAACTCAACATATCACTTAAGATAATATAACATGAGTGGGGAGGATAACACTTCATCCCACAACCACTCAGGCTAGAGCCAATTGACATGTCATATTTCTTTCATAAACATGGAATTACATTACATAGATGTCAAACTTTATTCCCTTCTATCTCTAGCTAGAGCATTCCATTCTAATTTACTATTACCAAATCATGGTTTTTTTTGCCATTTATGTGTATGTCCATCATGTTTATTAAATTTTTACATGGTAGATTGTGTTGCCTTAATATTCTTTCTTTACCTTTTTGGAATGCTTAATACTTTGTATATCCAAGAATGTGTTTTGGCAAAGCCTTTTCAAAAGTTACCCCGACTTGAAAATTTGAAAGCACCACATATTGTATTTTTGTTTCATACATTTTTGTTAGGTGATTTCGAGTTTATATGCAATTTTGAGGTGGGTACAAGAACTTATGAGCCAATTTATTTGAATGTTAGAGTATCAGTTTGATTTTTCTTTGAAGCTTTAGTGAATACAAGGTAGAAAACAACATTGAGTAAATTGTAAATAATTCAACACTATGTCAACCTAGCAAGACAAAGTTATGATGTTTTTCTTTATAGAAATTTTTAGGTGGGTTTGTGGTTGTTTATATCTCATCAATGTAATGTGTTTGTGATGGTGGATCTAAAATGGAGCTTTGAGGTGTGTTTGAAGGTAGATTTAGATCTTATCATTATAGAGTTTTAAATGATTGTCATTGGAATTTAAAATCAAGTTTAAGGTGAGTGTGTTTGAAGACAATTTAGTTTTCATTATGTAACTCAAAGAAAGTTTTATTCATATTTGAAATGTCTTGATTCATTTTAGAAAATTGTTTATGTGAGTATCATCCATGTGGGTTTACAAACATCTTAGCATTGTTTAGGGTAATTTGTTAAGTTGAATTGAGGGCATTATGAAATAGATTTAGCTTTGAAAACATTGGGTTCCATATATGTCCTTGCTTGCAATGTGTTTGACGATGGGCTTGATATTTTGATGTTATTTTAGACCATATAAGTTTCATTGTATTTTAATAGTTATCTTGATGCCTTGGGATCCATCGAGATCACATGAGAGTACTTCTAGGGTCGTGTACACCAAATTCACAACGTTTTGTTGTTTTAGAGTGTTGAATTCATGGTGGTAATATAATCAATGTTATGATTAAATTTGAATACCTTAAAATATCGTCTATTATTTGGTTGTTATATTTTATGCCAAGGTTTTTGGAAGTTGTTTGGGCCTATTCAGAGGGGATGTAAAGTGTTTTTTGTATTGTTTTGTTCTATTTGAGTTATGGATCGTTTGGAATTTGATTGTGTATTTGTTCTCTTCTCTTACAATTTGATAACGTATATGTATTTAGACACTCTCTCCCAAATGAACTAATGAGAACTATAGATTTCATGATCGCTAGTAAGGTTGTTGTGGTGTGTGGATATGGAGATGTTGGAGAGGGTTGCCCTACAACCCTAGAGGTTGTTGGAACTAAGATAATTTTTGCATAAATTGATCCTATATGTGCCTTGCAAGCTATTATGGGAACCATTGAGATCATAAAAGGGTATTTTTTTATGTTTTGCACGTTAGATTCACAACAATTTACTATTTTAGTGTCTTGAATTCATAGTGGAAATAAGTAGCTTTGTCATTAAATTTGAATACCTTCAAGTATCTTTAGTTATTTGGTTACTATATTTTATGACAACTTGGTTTTTGGAAGTTGTTTTGGGCCCGTTTGGAAGGTTTTGTTGTGGACTTTGAAGCATTGCAAATCTTCTCTATTCTTTTTCCTTAGATAAAAAAAGTCATAACCTTTCACTAGATATGAAAAATGCACATTTTGAAAATGCTTGTTCCAACATTTCAAAAATAAACATATTGTCCATAAGGCCTCAAAATATCCCTTCCTATATACCTTGCCATAATTCTAAGGCTTACAACTATTCTTCATTAAGGAACTACCATTGTATTAACCTAAGGTAGGCTTCCACATGTTAAGTCCAAAATAACATAATAATTGTTCAAGGTTGAAGTCTTTCCCACATAATCTATACAATAAAGATAAATTAACACAAAGTAAACCAAACTCTGAATAGATTTCTATTCATTAAAATATTTCTCTCACTCTTATTCCATTGGAAGACCTAGCTGGCCTATGCCATCCTTAATCTCCCTTAGCCACTCTACACTATTTTCCATCGACAATCCTACTTTGGACAATAATTTGTCTTTGAGTTGAGATCTCTATGCACATTATGGTAGAATATCTTTGTGAAAATTGTCTCCACTCACTACAATTACTCTAGAATCAAAAGTAGAATTGCATTCCTCATCTTGTACATACTTAACATCTAATCGAGTACCACGGTAGAATCTTGAAACACATGCACATATATGACCCCTTTTTCAATGGTTAAGAGTACCAATAGTTTTAGAGCCAACAACTTTGCCTAATTATTAGATACTCCCCCTAAATCAACTTTAAAGTGAAAATAATGTGACTTAGATAGAATAAAATACCCCTACTCCACATACCTCTAATTTCCCTTCGCTATCTCCATTAAAGCATCCCGAGGCCCCTTTCTTCTTTATTGGTGAATGTTCCAATATCTTTAGTTTTACACTCTTTCCAGTGAATTCTATATTATCGTAGATTGTTATGATCTAAGAAGCACATTGGAAGGATGACACCATCTTGTCTTGGAATGATTATGCATTTCTAGCTATCTAAATGCCCTAGGAAACCACTAATGTAATATCTCTAAGCCCTTTCAACTCTATATTATGCATATAGTTCTTCAAACAATATCCTACTAATTTCCCTTACCATCCCTCCTCACAATTAGTCAACATGTCCATTTATGCCCAAACCATCCCATCATATGAACAATTATAAAACAAAACGATTTACTATTTCTTCAACCTGTTTACACCGGGTAATTTGAACAAACTAGTTTTTAGCTTTATTTTGCTAATGTGGCATGACACATGCCATGTTGATGTGTCACTAGAGCCTACATGGAAGATTCACAACTGGCCATGTCACCCTCTTATATTGCCATGCCATTTCCTTATCATATTCTCTGCATTATCCCTTCCACTTGCATTATAGAATGGGGAAGTCTTATTTTGTCTCCCCATTATCATATTATCACATTGTTGTGTTGTTGCATTCTAAATGCAATGTAGAATGTGAGAATCTTGTTGCACCACTGCATTACACACCTCCACCTCATTCCTTCTGCCTTCCACATTCTACATCCTCACATCAATTTCTTAATGCAAAATGTGAAAACTTCATGTCTTTTGCTTTCTACCTTTCCAATGCAGAACACAAAAAATTCAAATCTTCTACTCTTCCAATGCAAAATGTGGAAAATTTGAATCTTCTATCTTTATGATTTCTAAGATTGTCATTCCTTCACACTTTCCATGCTTCTACCATGGGCTTCCTATTTTGTCCTTCATTTAATTCTTTCGCATTCTAGGTGGAAATTCAACATCATTAGAGACATTTCTGATTCCATTGCTCAAATTTTTAAATGTGTGCCCCTATTGAAATTGACATGTATAGATATGCATATATATGTCGAATTATTTAATAAAGACGAACTCTATAATCCATAGTTATATCCTACAACTCTTCACTTTAAATCATATGATCTACCAGAAGATGCCAATTAAGAATTCAAACCATGAAATTGTCAATTATGGCCTCGTACATTTTCTTCATAGACTTTTATCAACGCGTGGTTTGTCACTGCAATTTCCTTGGTTATTCCCATAAAGGAACTTTGTAAAACACTTGACATGCAAATTGTAATTCCTCCAATAAATTGATTTCTATCCCATATAGCCCTAGTGTTGTAATTTAAACCTCCAAAAGCATACATCAATGCACCAAATTTACCATACATACATTCTAATACATAATTTTAAGCACCAACTAAATTTATGAAACTAAAATTAGAAATCCAAGTCATCTAATGCAATCCATCTCACATAAAGTGTATTAATGTAGATTTAAACCTTGTACAATAAATTACTGCAAACAAATTCTTAATACAAACATAAAATACACAATGGCACACACACACACACACACACACACTACACAAAGATTTTACCCTAGAAACCCAAACTGGGGAAACCAACAACCTTTTTAGAGTTGCACCTCTAATCTTCTATTCATAATGAAACCAACAACCTTTTTAGAGTTGCAACATCCAAAACCTCTTATCCATTGGCCTGGATTAGTCAAAAAAATTAATTCCTTAACCAAAATTAGAAAACCATCAACGAAAACCATGTGTCGAAAAACTAGTAAAAACATACACATACATACCCAACAATTAAAACACATTTAAATGGACACAAACCATAAAATAACCAACACCCATTCATAGGTAAAAATATAAAACTTTCATATTAATAAATAACACCCAAGTACTTTTTCTTTTGCAATTATCCTCCAGCTAGATACAAAGAAAGAATGTTCCACCTGACCATAATATCTTTATCAAACATAATATCTATGTAACAAAGGCCACCCTCAAGATGAGTCTATAAATTCGTAAGGGAAAATACTACCAATTGGCTCTATTTTCTCTCACATAACCCAATTCCAAAAATTTCCAAAAAGATTTATCATTACAACATTCCCAATAAACTGGCTCCTCTTTTCCCTTATCCTACACAACATCGGGATTGGGATCCCCTCCTTTGCTAAATAGTCCCTCGGGATATCCCACTCCCCAAAAGTGTTCTAGCATAGGCTGGCTAAGGAATATCTATTGTTTGGAACCAGGGAATTTAGTTGTAATTTACTTTCCTTTTAATCTCCACAAAACCCATAAAATTTAGTCATTTTTCTCATAGTTTCGTGGCAACAATTTTTCAAAATTCTATGAGAACAATCTTATGTTTGTTGAAGCTCAAGGAATAAAAACCAAGGGATAATGAACAAAGATATTCTTTTGCATGACCAAATAGTATATTATATGTGCATGGCAACAATAAGACCATGTGCCCACAGGGGAAGCCCACATACCTTACTTTGGAAACTAATCTTAAGACAGAGGGACTTAGGATAATCACAAAGAAAAGGTTTAATAAAGTAAAGGTTAAGGAGCTTAGGTAGAAATAAATAAATATTATTTTCACTTAACCCCACAATCCCCTTTCTTTCCCCTTGTGTACTTATATCCTCCTTTCATTTTATTTTTCATTCGTATCCATTGGTGTTTTTATATTATTTATTGTGTACATATTTACAATGTCAATGATCATTTTTACTTGGACCACATATGTATGGCTTATAGTCATTTCTTCATTACATATACATTTAGAATCTATGGGTCAACACTTGGGGTATTATATTCCCCTCCCCCTTATATTTACACCATATTCGATGCAATACAAGAACTATGTACAAAGTCAAAACATTAATATCAAAATTTCAAAACAAATGCAAGTACACTTCATGCATAGTATCCTCCAACACCCACATTACCTCCTTAGGGTTGCAATGGTTCCATTGGACCTTTACCTATCCTATGGCTTTATTCCAAAGAAACATAATCTTTCTAACTAAGATGGAGACTGGTTGAATTGGGAAGTCTCCTCCTGGTTCCACTTGCATCAAAGCCCAATCAATGGCATGGTTAGAGTCATGTACATAATTATTTAACAAAGATACATAAAACAAATTATGATCCTTTATGATAGCATGCAATGAAAGAATGTATGTAACATGTCTTATCATATCCAAGATCTCAAAAGGACCAACATATATGGTTTCCAACTTGAGTACAACTCCCTAAATTCAACGAACTTCTCTATGGTTTAACTTTCAAGAGCACATGCTGCCCAACTTTGAATTCCCTATATATTATTCCTTTTTTTTTAAGTAAAAAGATGGTGGAGCCTGTTATATTATATCATAAGAAAAAAGAAACATATGTCCTTAGGATGCCAATTGTTCCACCAAAATAGCGAAAACCAGAACAATTGGCAGCCTTGGATAACCATGTCCAAAAGAGGCAGACCACCATCTGCCCTACCCGGAGGAAACCAAGATAAGTGGCGGCCTATAGTCTGAGCATTATCCATGAAATCTAAAATTGAAATTAAACAAAACAATGAAGAGTTTGATTTGACTGAACCCCTAACCCAAGCCTGAGCATCTACCCATAACCAGAAGGCAATCCTATCCAAGCAATTACCCATCGAGGTCTTCATTGTCGAGGTCTTCATTATCCAGTCCATTCAGAGTTGGAAAAGCATAGGGTCTCACACACGTCAGACATATTTTCTTTGTTGACATGTTGGAGAAAGCCTCGTATAACATGTCTATGTGTTGGCTCATGAGTGTGCCACGATAGACCTGGTCTGCCATCTAGATTCTCAAGTCAAACACCAAGTCTAGGTGTTCCGGGTGGAAGAAGGGTGGAGGGACACGCCACTGATCCGATGTTGTCGTAAGAGGAGGTGGCGCAAGGACCTCACCACCCTCCTTTGACGTGCCACCCCCCACTACCTTGCTTGTTGCATCATGCGTCCCCTCCTCTTCTCCATCCTGGTGGTCCTCTCCCGCGCTCCGCTCCTCTGCTCCCTTCCCTGTGCTCCCGGGGTCGTCTTTTTTCTCCGAGGCTTTGAAAGGAGCCTAACCCGCTGACATTGTTTCATCCTTAGATTCCATATGGAGTCACTCCTCCGAGAGATCCTCCTCAACATAGCATATATGGAATTCCTCCATTCTTGACTCCATGGTGCTGGTACTTTGGTGAGCCGCTGTAATTGCCTGAGTTTCCTCAGGGAAGCTGGTATGAGGCTACCAATTCTCTGGCACCGTGAAGAGAATAGACTCCATAGGGAGATGTATGGGCTCCTCTGGGATGACCACCTCCACAAACGTCACTGGAGGTGACTAGGCCATCCCTTCCCTGCCTTCCCTGTGAGAAAGCTAAGTGCAAGCGATTGAGAGTGCCCTCTCTAGCCTTTGCTGTTGCTTCTGTCTCGCAGCCAGGCTATACTAGACAGGTTCGTGATGTGACTTTCCTCTGTATCGGGGCATCGAGAGGATGATGTTGATGGTGAAGTTGCAGGAGGTGTTGCAATGGCCGCACCCAGGCTCAAGCGTGCTATCCTGGTGCATACCGAATGCGAAATGCAGAGATCTAATGCATAGATGGATGATAACCAAGAGGTGTGACGGGACGATTTCCATTATCACCTCCCTAGCATTGAATTTTTTTGTCATCGAGTTGTTCGCACGAGGGAGTAGTCCCATGGCTCCTGGCTGGTAGTTATGGCTGGCTCCCATTCTTAATGATGAGGGGATGGGAGATGACCATCCTTATTTATGGTCTGGCCAGGTCTGGTGCCACAGGGCACTTGAGTGTTGTGTGTCACCCCATCTGGGGTTAGGGAGTCCATTTTGGCTAAGTCTTGGTATCGGTCTGAGAGTTCAGATCTAGGTGAATTTTGGGCATTCTAGTGGATCTGCTCGATCATGGAAACCACTCCTTCATTTTCCAGGCAATCTGTGACTTTGTTTGTGTCCCTTTTCACGTGGGAGGGGATAATGGTAAGGCTGGGCTGTAGGAGGGAACCAAAGTCCTCCAAGAGTCCTAAGAGTCTCCAACTAGGTGAGATTTCTAGGGGGTGTTCTCCATGAAGGATTTTGGTTATGAGCTGGATGATGATCTGGGAATCCCCCTCCGCAATGATCTTATTGTAATGGTGTTCTGTTGCAACCTTGATTCCTATTAGGAGGCTCTAGAGCTCAGCTGCATTGTTTGTGTTGGAGCCCAGAAAGCCTGCTGCTAGGTGGAGGATTTCACCACTTGAGTTCCTGAGGACTGCCCCGAAGCCCGTTGGCCCTGGATTTCCTTTTGAAGCCCCATAAAAATTTATTTTTATGAAACCAATTGATGGGGGGGTCCAAGTGGTTGGGCTACTAGGGAGACATGTGACTACTGCAGAAATAGGAGTGTCCGCTAGACTGAGGTGCCAATTATAAAGGATAAGTTGTTCACCCGGGCTGCATTTTAAGTCCTCAGTTTTCCAATGCCTGCTTTTGATTGTTTCTTGAATTAGTTTCATGCTTCTTTCCTAGGTTGAGGTGGGAGGTGAGGCCTTCGACTGGAATACTCTTTTATTCCTTTCCTTCCAAATCTGCCAAAGAGTGAAGCTCAGAAGGAGATGCCAAATGCGAGCTAGTATTGGGTTCTAAAAGGTGAGTGAGTCCCAATTTTCTATGGTGTCATTGATGTTGTTTCTATTTGGACCCCAGATCCTAGATCGTCTGATTGTAATGGAAATTGTTGAAAAGGTGTTCCACCATTTCCTCTTGTTGTTGGCAGAGGGGGCAGATTGACAGGCCTATGAAGCCCCTCTTTTTGAGATTGTCCCAGGTGAGAATGTGGTTTTGAACAATGAGCCAGAGGAATATGGAAACTTTGGGCTAAAGTGCGTAATTCCAGATCTTTCCCCACATACTCTCCTTAGTGTGATCCTAATAGTTCCCCCGCAGGTAATAAGCTTATTTGACCGAAAATTTGCCTGTTTTTAGAGTGCCCCCATATGAAAATGCTCGGGCCTACCCTAGTAGGGATTTTCCTATGGTTTGCGTAGGCTCTCCAGGCTTGGAGATCCATTTCCCCTGGGAGGTGTAGTTTCGAGTGTTCTATCTTCCAGTTGCGCCATGGCATGTTCCTGTCAGACCTTCTCCAAAGATCCTTAACCCATCTAAAGATGTTAGGTTGCAGTGTGTGCCACAGGGGGTTGAGATCTTCTAGTGTGGCTAGAGGGGTTTGTTTCTTCCATGAATCCTTCTAGAACAATGCACTTTCCTCGTCCTTGAACTCCCAGAAAACATGTTTTTGAACTAAATGTTTGTTGAGCCATGCAGTGTTCCAGATATTGAATCCCTGAATCTGATTAGTTGATCGAATTGGGTGGCCGAGGCATACTTTTGTTTCCATATTTGTGCTCAGAGTTCTATGGGGTACTTAATCCATCGCCACCACAGTTTATCTCCCATAACTTGATTAAGATTTCCTGGGTCGCGGAGCCCTAATCCCCCCAGAGATTTAGATTTGCAGAGCTTATCCCAACCCACTAAATCCCACTTCTTATCAGGTTGGTGCCCATGCCATAAGAATCTGTGTTATATGTTCCTGATGGCTCAGATGATAGATTTAGGCGTTGTCAGGGCAGTGAACATGTAGGTTGGTAGGGCTTGCAGGATTGACTTGAGGAGCACCATCCGAGTTGCAATATTAAGAGGTCTGAAGGTCCAGTTGTTGAGTCTATTGGAGATGGAGAGAAGAAGACTGTCCTAGGAAATGGAGCATGCAAGCGCCCCTGTGAGGGGTATGCCGATATAATTGGATGGAAGGGAGCTCTTGGGTATGCCTAGGAGGCGGGGAATATGATTTTGGACAGCTACCCACGTATTGAAGAAGTAGAGTTTATATTTATCAGGGTTGAAGGCCATTCCTGACGTGTCCACAAAGTCAGTGAGAATGAAGTTGAGTTTAGTGGCTTCTCAAGTAGTCAGGGTATTCAAGAGGAGGGTGTCATCAACAAACTGGTTGTGTGAGGGGGTTGGCTATAAGGGAGGCCTTTGAGGGTACCTTCCAGGACCAAGGCTTTGAGGTAGCGTCCCAGGCCTTCCGCCATTAAAACAAAGAGGAAGGGAGAGAAGGGGTCTCCCTGACGGATTCCTCTAGAAGGGGAAAAGGGTTGTGAGGGCACTCCATTGACCAGTATGGAGAAAAATGTTGAAGAGGTGAGATTCAAGATCCAAATCACCCAGTGTCTATCAAATACAAAGGATTCTAACATGGATCGCATGTACTACCAATTGATTATGTCAAAGGATTTTGAAAGGTGAAGTTTGATAAGCATACCTGGGATCTTGATCGTCTTCAGCGAGTGGATGACCTTGTGAGTGAGGATGACGATGTCCATGATTTGCCTGCGTTCCATGTAGCCTACTTGTTCCTTGGAGATGACAAAGGGTAGGATTGGCTTGAGACGAGTGGCTATAACCTTGGTGATGATTTTGTAGATGACATTGCATAGGGAAATCAATTTGTACTGTTTGGGGTGAGTGACTCTCCTCCTTTGGGATGAGTGTGAAGAAGGTGAAATTGAGGACAGATAGGACTTGTCCTGAGGTTCGAGATTCCTCCACTACATGCCAAACCTCTTCCTTGATCATGCCCCAATAGTGATGAAATAAGTTCGTGGTGAAGCCATCTGGGCCTGACGCTTTTCCTAGGGGCATTTCTTTGACTACATGGTCCACTTATTCTTGAGTGATAGGCCTCATTAAGGCTTCATTATGCTCTTGAGTTACCAGGGAGGGTATGTGCCTGGTTATTTTCTTGATTTTTGTCTCCTATATATCATTCCTTTATTTGCATAACACTTTCAATTTTCCTATGCTACTGTTGAGCTAGATATATACCATATATTCCAACACTTAATTGTCAAACCGGGAAGGTAAACTTTGAGGAACCAGTACAATATATACAGGAATGGAGCCAAAATTATCTTGCTCACAGAAATCTCAAATCTTCACACCTCTATCTAATTCATTAAATGGAAACAGTTCTGAGTTTAAGTACATGTATTTCTACTCCTAATCTAATATAATCACCCAAGACTATCTACCATTATTTTAAACATCTAATTATCATCATATCTATCTAAACCACTAAAACATAGATCATTTTAAAAACCTTTTAATCTAAGCATCAAAAACAGTTCCAAATCTAACCACAGGTAAAACAAATAAATGTCCTATTTACCCTACAGGTACTGGAAGCTTCCTTTAATTTAATTGCAATCTAACTATCCTAACAGAAAAGAATAAACTAATTATCCTAATCAAAACAGAGTAAATTCAAACTTGCATTCTCTTTAATCTACGTTCAAATTGAAAACTAGAAACATAGCAAATCTAGTCCGTGCTTTAAGTTCCACAGGAATCAATAACGCACTCGACAGATATCAACGCATAATATATTAATACGCTGGAGGTAATGCTAACATTCATGTAAATCCTAAGGTACTGAAATGAACTAACTCTAATACAGAAAGAGGCAGCGACTTGAACCTGTTGGCGGGCCCAACCAAGAGGTACAATCGCCGTGGTACAACCAAGGGCCTGTCGCCGAAAATAAAACCAAAGCTACTCAACTCACTCCATGCAAACACTTGTTCATTCTTCACGCTTCATTACTGAGAAAAATAACTCAACTCATACAACAACAAAGTAACATAACACATAAGTAGATTGTATTAGCATAAATGTATCTCATAACATAATAACCAAGGTTTCTTAGGAGATGATCCTCTGTTTTTATAGATCCTCCTCAAAAATAGCTTAAAACAAAAATGCATTGATCTAAGCGGATCAGGATCGAGAAATAGCCTCAAGAAAATTAGTTAAGCGTTTTACATCTTCATGACACGTAGTGTCGAGAAGTGTGGATCATAAATCATTAACAACTCAGTTCTATAACCTCACCTTGAATCAACATATTGAGTTATGACTCAATCCTGTCGGTCATCGCATTGTCAACCACTCACGGCCATGTAGATGCGGATCTTTAGCTGACTTCTTTGAACATCTCCTTTGGGTCTTATTTGGTACACGAATGCTGATGAGTTCACAGTGCTTTGGTGAGTTACTGTTTCAAAGGAGCGGTACCTAACTCAAGCGACATTAGTTTCAATATATTTTTAAAGCATCAAAATGCATAAAATAACTTGAATCATTAAGAATACCTGAATAGCCCCATTTAGTTGTAAAGGGATGTCAAATGTGTCATATAGGAGCCAGAGGAATTGATATTAGGTATGAAAATGGAGGTCTTTTGATATAATATAGGAAAAAACATAATCAAAACTGGAGACCAACATTCCCCCAAACTGAAGTCTTTGCACATTCCTCCGGTCAACAAAGGGTCAAAATTGGGGGATTCCTCGGGCGTTGCGGTACAACCAACATTTGTAACTTCTCATGTTTCTTCATGTTTCTTCATGTTTCTGATCAGAGCGTTGCAGCAGCTGCAACCAACATTTGTAACTTCTCATGTTTCTTCATATTTCTGATCTCCTTCTTGAGGACTCGATTGATGATGATATGCTTTCTGGCAATCTTCTGCAGTCTCTTGTTCCTCTGGAAAAGACCCTTATTCTTTCGTTTTAATATTTCAATTTTGGACAAGAAATGAGTTTCCCTGACTTTCATGAGTTCATTCTCTATTTTGATATGTCGATCCAATACAATGTATTCATGTATATTCTCTTTCAACCTGTTATTCCTACTTTCTAATCTGGCTACCATTGGTCTCAAGGATTTACTGGAGGAAATTTCACAGTAAGATTCAAATGTTTTATCATGTCTTGGCTGTGTTTGAGGACTGGATGCGTGAGTAAACTCATCTGGACTTTGATCATGGGTGTCAACTGGATCGGAATTGTCAACTGGGCTAAGTTCAGGAGTGAACTCTTTATATGTTCGAGCAGGGGTATCTGTGGGCATTCGAATTGACTCATCCTGCTCAATTTCTTTGGGCTCAGTAGCTTGCCGATCCACTTTACGGACTTTTCGAATTAATTGGGAAAGAGTCCAAGTCATTTCAAAGGGCTCTGGAGCCTCCTCATGATCATCCACACTTTTTAACCTCTCCTGTGGTGGGTAACTGGGCACAGAGTTATCCATACCTGACAATGTGCTTTTACATTTTCGTTTTGGATTTCTCCTAGGTTTGTCAGTCAACTCTGCCAGTTCTTCCACGTCAATAATGTTCATAGAAGCTGGGGAAGAGATCGAAATTTCAACATTTGCCTCTGTAGGAGTAGTGTTCTTCACAGTTTCATGATTGGTTTCCACTCCATCAGACCCATGGGCATCAAATGAATGTTCTGAATCAGGGTCTCCAACACTGGCTTCAATTGTGCTATCTGGTATGTTCTTAGGGTCATCACAGATTTTGGTCGAGGTTTTAACACTCTTTTTCCTAGAGTTCAGCTTCTTCTGTGGGGGAGCAGGCTTAACACTTCTATCTTTAGACTTTTCAGAGTCTAGGGTTTTTACAGCGAACATATCCCAAGTTTCTTGTTTCTTGGACAACGAAGACTTAATCAATATCTTAACCAGACCAAAATGAAATAGAATTCCTCGAAAATCTTTGGCCTTTCGGACCTGTTCTGCCATTTTCTTTAAACTTTTCAACAGAAATAAGGGTATGTTCATCAGATGATTACCTTTGAAATGTAGCAGGAGTCGGGCATGGAAGGGAAATACGATTGTATACCGTCCTTCGCAAGTGAGGTAACGTTGGAGGATAGCTAGCAACTGAGCCCATTTTGGTTCTAACCATGACCGCGATGTCCCCTCTGACCACTGT
This sequence comes from Picea sitchensis, assembly GCA_010110895.2. Classification (NCBI taxonomy): domain Eukaryota; kingdom Viridiplantae; phylum Streptophyta; class Pinopsida; order Pinales; family Pinaceae; genus Picea; species Picea sitchensis. Next base: position 106,355 of record SNQJ01S0071394.1, on the reverse strand, counting down.
ATTTTCCGGTACTGTGGTTTCAGAAGCTGCTTGCAGAGATTCTTGTCAACAGGCTGGCCCTTTGTCCATCTCTGACCAGTGGTGGGCAGTTGAATTGCTTCTGAAATAAATTGTTCTGTGACTTCGAACTCTAACTCTCCCACTTTAGCGAACCCATCCTGAAATCGCAGAGCGAACTGAAGCGTAATTGAGTCATCATATCCATTGAATTTCTTGAGAAACGGCTCCCATCCTGCTTTCTGAAAAATGTCTCTGGTGGCTTCATACTCTGGAAGGGCCTCTAAGTCTGCATATGTCTCTGGTTCATGACGATTTGCCACCATGATTTTATTTGATATCACAGGGAAGGTCTATAGGTGAGCAACGAAATTTAGATGAGGGCAACGAGGGAAGAGAGTGTGATGTATGAAGAAGTTGGGAGAAAAATCATAGGAGAACATTTGAATTGTTGTGGGGATCGATAGCGTGTAGGAAAATGATGATAGTCGTACATGAGTGCAGAGTGTTATCATATACGAGTCATGTCGAACTCAACCAAGGTAATGTTGTGCATTTTCATGATATGAAATGTCGAGGTGGGTTGGTTATCAGGTGCAGAGTATGAGTATGATGAAACATTATGGAGTAACAAGGCATCCTCAGTCCAAATCATTAATATGTAATTTAATACATTAAATCAACATGAACTAAGCGTACCCGAGTTAAATTACCTATCCCCTTTGTTATGCATTTCTTGCTGTAGAGTTTTTTTCTTTTGAAGTCAAGTCTGGATCTGGAGGGCACGAAAATTGTAACTGGAATTTGTATTGTTGATAACCAGTGTAGCTGAATTTTATTGTCTAGAAAAATAAATTGTTCTTCAAATCTGCAAACTAATGAAACTGTCCATGAGTACCAAAACTTCAAAGTCTTCATCCAAATACTTCCTGTGCATATCTACCTATGTGAATAGATTTTGTTGATTTCGAACATAGGTAAAAGTCACTGGATTACCAATCAATAAGGAAAGTTGTTAACCAGTGCGAGATATCCCACCTTTGATGTCAATGGGAATCAAGGCACTAGATACATTCAAACAACCATGAATATATTTGTTGAAGTCGAATGAACTGTAGAATTATTTTGCCAAGAAACATTAATGTATTTCATTAGCAAATGACAAGGATACCTGCCATTGAGGCATGCAGGCTCCAAGGTATCTGAAAAATGTCTCAAGTTTCAAACCCAGAAAATGATCTGGAGTCGATGGGTTGAAACTTGTTGGAGGGAAAGCCTTAATGAATCTTCCATCATCCAGCTGAGCATCGATCAAACATGATTTTGAAGAAATGAAGTAGGCACCAACGAACTTTATTTTGGAGTCTAGCTAGCCAGTAACCTGGTTTTCTAGCTAGACTCCTTCTAAACTACGCCAGACAAGCTGGTTTTCATAGTAAAGCTTATTTTTCTCTTTAATTTTTTTTTTATTCTTATTTTTTTATTTCCTATTCTACCCTACTCTACTGGAAGTAAAAATATTCCTTCAAGTGTATGCATACTTCCAATGTAACCACCTCCGAATCAAGACTTCTAAATCATGATTGTCCATACAATGTTTATGAACAAAAGTCAAGATATAAAGAACCAGCTCCTCATATGATCTTGATTTCAAAAGTTGCTGAAAAGTAAAAGGCTGGAATGGACAAACTGTATCAGTCCATACTTGAATAAATTATTGATTGGATAGGCTTGTCAAGCCAAGCTGATATTCTTCTTATGGTCTCAAGCAAGCAATAAATTCTACAATTTCAGGTTCTAAGTGTTCTTCCTCTCCTTCCCATAATTCTTGAGCTCCTTCATCAAATGAGGAAGCATAGTTGAATAGGTCTAGGTCTTCATGGTGAGGATATTCATTGATTTGCTGCTCACTTTGAAAGATGGATTCATCTTCGGATATGGATCTGATGTTGTGACAAGGATTATGAAAACTCCTTGTAGTAATAAGCCCTTCTCTACTCAACAAGTTTTTGAACATCTCTAAACTTGTTCCGGTTCAACTGTCCTGCTCCACAGCATTAGTAACAAGGTTCTTACAACACCTAAATGTTTTGAAACTTTGAATCTTAAAGCTAATTTAACTTATTTGCAAAATTATTTTTAAAGAAATGTAAATAACTCTAAAGCAAGGAACTAAATTAAAATTAAGTGTTGTTGGTGCAACTGTCCTAGTATTCAAACAGTACTACCTATGCAAGCTAATCAGAAATGAAAGAAATATAATACTATGAAATCATTAAACTAACACATTTGAAATAAATTCTCGTAAAATTTAATCTCCAGTCCTTTTTAGTGCCTCCCCGACAACGACGCCAAAATGTTGAGCTAGATATATACCATATATTCCAACACTTAATTGTCAACCCGGGAAGGTAAAGTTTGAGGAACCAGTACAATATGTACAGGAATGGAGCCAAAATTATCTTGCTCACATAAATCTCAAATCTTCACACCTTTATCTAATTCATTAAATGGAAACAGTTCTGAGTTTAAGTACAAGTATTTCTACTCCTAATCTAATATAATCACCCAAGACTATCTACCATTATTTTAAACATATAATTATCATCATATCTATCTAAACCACTAAAAGAGAGATCATTTTAAAAACGTTTTAATCTAAGCATAAAAAACAGTTCCAAATCTAACCACAGATAAAACAAATAAATGTCCTATTTACCCTACAGGTACTGGAAGCTTCCTTTAATTTAATTGCAATCTAACTATCCTAACAGAACAGAATAAACTAATTATCCTAATAAAAACAGAGTAAATTCAAACTTGCATTCTCTTTAATCTACGTTCAAATTGAAAACTAGAAACAGAGCAAATCTAGTCCGTGCTTTAAGTTCCACAGGAATCAATAACGCACTCGACATCTATCAACGCATAATATATTAATACGCTGGAGGTAATGCTAACATTCATGTAAATCCTAAGGTACTGAAATGAACTAACTCTAATACAGAAAGAGGCAACGACTTGAACCTGTTGGCGGGCCCAACCAAGAGGTACAATCGCTGAAAAGAAAACCAAAGCTACTCATCTCACTCCATGCAAACACTTGTTCATTCTTCACGCTTCATTACTGAGAAAAATAACTCAACTCATACAACAACGAAGTAACATAACGCATAAGTAGATTGTATTAGCATAAATGTATCTCATAACATAATAACCAACGTTTCTTAGGAGCGATCCTCTGTTTTTATAGATCCTCCTCAAAAATAGCTTAAAACAGAAATGCATTAATCTAAACGGATCCCAGATCCGAAAATAACTCAAAATTAGTTAAAACGGTCTTCACATCTTCATGACACGCCGTGTCAAGAAGTGTGGATCATAAATCATTAACAACTCAGTTCTATAACCTCACCTTGAATCAACATATTGAGTTATGACTCAAGATATCAGGTAAATCGCGATGTCAACTACTCTGGCCATGTCGTGCGGATCTTTAGCAACTTCTTTGGTGTCTCCACTGGGTGCGAGCTGGTACCTGGTACTGATAGGTTCCGGTACTGGTAAGTTCTGTTTCAAAGGAACGGTACCTAACTCATACCACATTAGTATTAACATTAATTTAAAGTATCAAAATACATAAAAATAAATTGAATCGTAAGAATACCTTGATTAGCCCATTTAGTTGTAAAAGGATGTCAAATGTGTCATAGAAAGGCCAGAAGGGAGTGATACTAGGTATGAAAATGGAGGTCTTTTTGATATAATATAGGCAAAAATATAGTCAAAACTGGAGACTAACAGCTACCTTTAAATTTTGCTTGATCTTGACCATCTCCTCTTCCATATCCTTAAGAAAATCTCATCCAAGAATCACTTTGTCAGCTAGGTTATCCCAACTTACCTATGCATTGCACTTTATGCCATATAAATATTCAAATGGACTTTACGCAACGTCGACACTAGGTCTAGTCATGCAAATAATATAACACATACCTAACATTTTCTCACTTGTTGTTTTCTTTGCATACAGGGGGTTACATGGATACATATTCAACAATCCAAGGCAACAATTCCCATAGATCCTCTACAACACGAAAACTTCTCAGTGCTCACAGATTTTGTTAATGAATCTACATCATTCTTCAAAGTTTCCACCTTCATCAACAACACCTTATTTAATTCAACCATGTCTCTCACAAAGTGATATTGAACATCAATGTGCTTTGTCTTTGAATGATAATTTGGGTTCTTCACTAGGAAGATTGCACTCTAACTGTCACAATCTATCTTTACAGCTTGTTGTACCAACCCAATACTTGAACACAATATTTGTAATCATACTGCTTCCTTGCTTGCATGAGTAGTTTCCATGTATTCAACTTTTGTAGTTGAGAGTGCCACTATAGAATGTATTTTTATCTTCCAACTGATTTCTCTTCCAAATAGGATAAACACATACCTACTTGTAGATATTTTGTGATCCAGATCTCGAGCCTGGTCTACATAAACAAACCCATGTATGTCCAACACTTTGTACAATCCTGGTCTTCCTTAGTAGCAAAATCCATAACTAGTAGTGCCACACAAATACATGAAAACTCTCTTTATCGTTGTCAATTTCTCCTTCCCTGGTTTTGACATATACTTTCTCAAAACTCCCACTACATGTGCAATGTCTAGTCTAGTACAGACCATTGCATACGTCAAACTTCCAACTGCACTAGCATACAAAACGTGAGACATGTCCTCTTCCTCTTCCTGTATGTTGGGACAATGATCTGCAGATAAATTTACACCTATAAGAATAGGGACCGTGACTGGTTTACAACCCTGCGTATTAAAACTATGCAATATTGTCTCAACATATTTCCTTTGATTTAACTAGAGTTTCTTGTTTTCCTGATCTCTTTTAATTTCCATGCCCAAAATGAAATTTGCAACACCAAGATCCTTCTTGTCAAACTTAGAGGACACCCGAGTTTTCACATCCTGAATCATCTCCTTGTCGTTTCCTGTCAACAACATATCATCCACATACAAGGCCAAATAAATAAGTTGATCGCCAATTAATTTGAAATACACATAGTGATCTGCTTTGTTCCTTGTGAAATCAAGTCCCAACATATAAGTATCAAATTTTTTATACCATATCCTTGACTATTTCTTTAACCCACACATGGAATTTTTCATCTTGCATACCAACTCTTTCTTTCCCTTCTTCACAAAGCCTTATGGTTGCTTCATGTAGATTTTTTATTCTAGATCCCCTTGTAGGAATGTTGTCTTCACATCCATATGTTCTACTTCAAATCAAATACAACAACAATAGATAAAATAAATCTAATAAAAGTTAACTTGGCAACTTGAGAAAAACATTCACCAAAGTCAATTCCCTCTACCTAGGAATAACCTTCTACTACTAATCGAGCTTTGTATTTCTCCATTTTTCCTTCTGCATTTAGTTTTTTCTTAAATACCCATTTTCTGCCAATGGGATTTCTTCCAGTCGACAACTCCACTAGATCCCAAGTGTCATTGTTTTCCAAGGATTCAATTTCTTCAACCATGGCCTTTTTATAGATTTTTACATCCTTTGAATCCACTGCCTCCCTAACATTTCTAGAATCATCATCAATAACATGCCAAGCAAAAATGGAACAAAAATCAAGTGGAGTATACATTTAAGGCTACCTTCTTTCCTGAACCGATATCCTCAATACTAGAGTACAATGATCCTCTTCTTATTATTCTTGTTCTTCTGTAAAGTCTGATTCATAATCCTTCAACTCAAACTCTATTTTATCTAGTTCTTCCTTCCTTGGTAGGACTTACTTTTTGACAACATCTTTGCTTTCTCTAAATACCACATCTCGGCTATACACTACCTTCTTAGTTTCCGGGTTCCAAAGCTTATACCCTTTCAGACCATCTTTATACTAATAAATATACACTTTTCAACATTCTTATATATCTTACTCATGTTTTCCTTTGGAACATGAACATAGGCATCACAGTCAAATACCGTGAGATGTGTCATAGAGGGTTTCTTACCAGATGATACCGTGTGTGAAGTATTTTCATCCAACGTTGATGAGGGTGATCGATTGACGAGGTAACATGCAATACCCACTTTCTCTGCCCATAATTATTTTCCTAACTTGGAAACACTAAGCATGCACCTTGATTTTTCCATCAGTGTCATGTTCATCCTTTCTACAACTCCATTCTGCTGAGGTGTATATGGAGTAGTATTTTTCCCTGCTATACCACACTTCTTACATAATTCTTCAAATTCGCTTCCACATAATTCTCCACCATTATCTGTCCTCAACACCTTAATTATCTTTTATGTTTCATTCTCCACAAGCACCTTAAACTCTTTAAACCTGCCAAAGAATTCAAATTTCTTCCTGAGGAAATATATCCATGTATTCCTCGAGAAGTCATCTATAAATGAGACATGGTACATAGATTTTCCCCCATACTTCAACCAACTCTGTCATGTCTTCGCACAATGCTAGCCTCAAGTCCTACACTGGTTGGGTAGCTACTCCAATTGTCACGTCCAATTCTTGAAATGCACATCTCCATGCTCAAACATAGTCTTTTCTATCTACATCTATGTTGTTATGTACAACCATAAATACTAAGGAAAGTGTCCATCCTTTCCTCATCATTGTTTCCAACATCTTATCTTTGTCGAGGATATTATTGAGTCCTAAAAATAGACTCTTTTTGTCACATTCCTATCCTAAACTTCCATCCAAAAGCCCATATCTATGAACTAGTTATATCTTATTTTATCCCCTTTTTCCATAAAATCATGATCAACTACAAAACATGTGTATTTAAGGTTGTTAAAGGTAAATTGTCCATTTTATGCTTAATTGTATTCTTCTTTATGAATTTTTTATTTAATTAGTTATTATTTTAATGAGTAGCTACCGAATCTTTGATGTAGTAGCAACTCAAAATACAATTTTGTAGCCTAGTCACTAAAATGTTTTTTTGTAGCAAAATCATTGTTCTATATGGAAATGATCACTCCAGGAATGAACCCCAACTTATGGAATATATCAAATTTATATCTGAAGCTCATCCACCTATCAGCGTAGTCCAATGATCCTCCAAATCAACACATAAGGATATTCAAACACGTAGCCAAACATGAACAAGTGGCAGAGTTGTGCAAGACGGGTTCTTCATCAAATCAGTGCACAAGAAAGGAACAATATCATAATAGAGAAATTCATGAATTTATTCATGAGTTTCTCCAATACATGGATGGCCAAGCTTATTCCGTACATCCACGAAGACATTAGATATGATTCAACATATATGCATGTGTAATTTGTTGTAAACAGTTTGTGAGATCTGTGTAGTTTGGATATGTACGATCTCATATGTATTTTATAAATATGGGTAATCAAAACTTCAAATGGATATATATATATATATATATATATACCTCTTGATATCATATTGTTGTAATCATATTGCTATTTGAATTAATATAAAGTTTTGGTTACTATATCTTTATGTGAGTTACATGTTCATAGTTTATAAAGCTTAAAGTCTCATATGATCTTTTTAAATAAAGTTCACCAAGCCATGAGGGTCCTCTGAGGAGGAGCTGTCACACACCCACTACCATAATCAAAATTTCATTGATTTCTGTAGAATCAGAGCCCCTGAAATATCTACGGAGGCCTAGCGTAAGCTAGCTCTTTCTCTCTCTCTGCTCCCATGTGATCGTGGGTCATGATCATAGGTCAAATAATCGTGGCGCCTCTTTGTATTTTTCACCTCGACGCTACAGGGATGTCGAATCGTTCGACTCTGCAACCGTCGAACCCCAGCAGGGTTAGTGACTGGCCAATAGGGACGAATCCCCACAGGGTTAGCAAATGGCCATTAGGAACGACCCTGCGTGCGGTTGAGTGGAGTACAGGTGGCGAGAGGGGAAACACGACACGGTGGGTGACGTGACAGGAGACGGGTTCCACTTCACACGCCACACCATTCTGGACACCCCCCCCATTAAAGGCAGAATGGCAAGGGGGCTCTAGAATGAAGCCTCAGCCGTAGATCTGGGCGGGTGGACTTTGGCCGTCCAGATCTACTCGCCACTTACCCTAAGGCGCATTCGCGCTCCGACTTAAAGTTGACATATCCTCCTCACATCTGACGATCGTTATAGACCCTGAGATCCTCCAAAAGAATCTCATCCGTTCATCGGGACTTAACCACATGCTAACATCTCAATATTTATAAGTCTGGATTTCGGGGTTTGAGAGCACGAGGGAACATGCCCTTCGGTATCCCGAGTGCTGAAACTCTGAAGTGCCAAACAAAACTAAATCGGTGATTATCCCCTTGGGTTATGCCTTGGTCAATATGACCTCTTCCCACATGACTACACTCTCTCTCCCGTCGGGATTTATCAAGGCAAGAGCCCGACCTCTTGTCAATGAAACTCCCGAATCCCCGATCCCTGATTTCCCGAAACGGGTAATCTCTCGACACATAGCATCCTAAAATCGGTCAATCTACGACTGCTTTGGGGTTTCCACCATGGAACATCCCGATCTCTCGTCACCAGAACTCCCGAGCTCCCGACTCCCGATTCCTTGAAATGGGAAATCTCACGACACGTGGCCTCCTTTAATCGGACGACCCAAATCTATTTCGGGGTTTCTACCATGGAATGCCTCGATCTTTCATCACCAGAACTCCCGATTTCCGGATTCCCAATTTTTCGAAATGGGAGATCTCACGACACGTGGCCTCCTTTAATCGGACGGTCCAGATCTATTTCGGGGCTTTCGCCCGTATTCATTGGGGGTTTAACCCTTGGATATCTCCTGACAGATCCAACGACTGTCAGGTTTTCCAGCCGAGATCTGACGGTTTAACAGGTTCCTAACTTGTGCATTCTCCCACGACTTCCTGGATGGGGAAAAATCAACAGTCCATATGTTCTCATGGACCTTGGGGATCTATGATCCTGATCTCTTCGCTACCCACGAAGACACAGAAAGACAAAGTGGTAAGGCATTTAACCCCCTACTTTCTCCTACCAATCTAATGGTCATGGGTGACCACATATTTCCCGATGGGATCTCGTCCATCGATTCGATATTTATCAAGGATTTCTGAAGGCCTTGCGCCTTCACGTCCTTTTTCCAGGTTCTTGATGGGATTTTTGAGATGGGTATCTCTATGGGGAGGTTTACCCAGAGTACTATCTGAGGCAGATAAGGGTATCTCTCTCCCGATAACCAGGCGTGAAGTCTAAATTAGATCAATATGCATATAAATAACGATTTATGAGAACATAAGCCATACGTAGTCTTTCCATATAAACATACAACTACCAGTACTGATCAAGACACCATACATACATTCTTATAATGAAGTCATTCATAATTTCACATCTTATGATCATAAATGTCAGCATACATATATTTCAAGATGCCAAAGGCAAAACACTTATCAGAAAGTAACACCGGGGGTTATGCAACTGCTGAGAGGGGTGCTCGTTTCCACCCAACCGTAGGCTCAGCGACTCCCAACGGATTTACCACTAGACACCCCCGAGCTGAGAGCACGATGCTGTGAGACTGCATCTCTGTTTGCCAGTGACCAGGAGCGAAGGTTACTCTCCTTCCTCTCTACTATCACCCACTCTGCATATCGCCAGATCTCTCTTTCTCCCCTCGCGTCTGCCCGCAATCGCTTCTCCCCCACGCCTTATCCTCTTGCGAGGTTGTGTGTGGCACGATTTCCCTCACGTTGGTCAGGCTTGATGGCTCTACAAATGGGCGGTTCACCTCCCTATCCCTCATTAATCCCTGAGGAGTCATCTACCTACCAGCCTGCGAGACATTTAATTCGGGGCCAACGAGCCGCTTTTGCTTCTCCAGGCCAGTGGATTCCAAATACAGTATTGATTTTCGGTGGAAGTTAACGCCACCTTTCTAGGTGCCTTCCACTGCCTTTCTGCAGCCATCGTGGTTTGTTTTTCAACATATCCCCTCTCAACAGTCCTGCAATATAAATTCATAATATTATTCACATTCATCGACCTTTTCCATAAGGTCCATTCACATCACATATTCACATTTCTGAGTTTTCCACAGTTCTTGGCCAGTCCAGTTATTTTTACAAACTAGGGGAAACAGGGTGTTACAATTCCCTCCCCCTTAAAGGAACATCGTCCTCGATGTTTTATCTATCAACATGTCATGCATGTTCGGATGCAAACAAAATCAGATATGCCTGTTTCATGGCATCCTCCATTTCCCATGTAGCCTCATATGGGCCAAAATGTTTCCACTGCACCTTGACCTGTGCAATGGTTCGGTTCCGGAGAGGGGTTTCCTTTCTGTCCAATATGCATTGGGGTTCTGGTAGAAATTCTCCCTCCAATTCCACCTGGACCACAGACCAGTCAATTATATGATTAACATCATGTACATATTTCTTCAGTAATGAAACATGGAAAACATTATGTGCTTTTACTGCGGGGGTAAGTGTTAGCCGATAGGCTACAGGTCCCACTCTATCTAGAACCTCAAAGGATCCACAATACTGGGGTGCCAACTTGGCACAAGCTCCCATTTTCAGGGAACTCCTTCTGGGCTTAATTATGAGATATACATGGTCTCCCATTTTGAACTCTCTTGGAGTTCTCTTTTGGTCGGCATAAATTTTATGTCGGTTCTGAGCGACCTTCAGATTTTGTTTTATCTGAGTCACTTGTTGTTCCATTTCTTTCAACATATGGGTCCAAAAGAAATCTTGTTTACAGGGTTACTCCAGCTGACTAGAGTATTACATGGCCTACCATAGAGGACCTTGAAGGGACTCATCTTTAAGGATGCTTGGTAGCCGTTGTTGTAGGCAAATTCTACCAATGGCAGGTAGTCTTCCCATTTTCTGGGTTGATGCATTACATGCATCCTTAACATATCCTCTAATATTTGATTCACTCTTTCTATTTGTCCGACGGTTTGAGGGTGATAGGCGGTGCTAAACAACAATTTGGTCTCTAAACCAACCATCAGTGATTTCCAAAAAATGGAAGTAAATCTTGTGTCTCTGTCAGACACTATCTCTTTTGGCATACCGTGCAGTCTGAACACCTCTTTCATGAATACTTGGGCGATATCTATCGCCTTGCAGGTTGATTTGACGGGGATGAAATGAGTAGACTTGCTCAGTTTATCCACCACTACCATAATGGCATCATTCTGTTTGGTTGAAGTTGGCAATCCAGTGATAAAATCCATGGAGATGGTTTCCCATTTCCATTCTAGGATGGGTAAAGGTTGCAATAGTCCTACTGGGTGTCGATGTTCTGCTTTAATTTGTTGGCACTCTATGCATCGGGCCAAATATTTGGCTATGTCTTTCTTCAATCCAGGCCAATAAAATTGTTTTCGGGTGGCAGTGATCATTTTCTGGTATCCTAGGTGACCAGTATATGGTATTTTATGTAGTTCATCCATAATGAACCTCTTCAAGTCGTCACAGTTTGGAATGTACAATCTATCTCTATAAGTGAGCAGACCTCCTTCGGTCATCTGATAGCCTTCATATTTTACTCCAGCGGGTTCTTGCTGTAGGTATAGGGTCACAGTCTGAACGAAGGGATATGTCTCTTGTGCATTTCTGACTCTGTTCTTGACATCTGTCTCGCAGGTACTCACCGCTGCCAGGTGAATTGTTTTCATGCTTCTGCTAAGGGCATCAACCACCCTATTTTCTTTCCCTTTAATGCGTTTGATTTCAAAATCAAATTCACTAAGGAGGGCCATCCATATAGATTGTTTGGAATTGAGATTTGGTTGGTCAAACAAATATCACAATCCACAGTGATCTGTCATAAGTACACATTTTCTTCCCAAGAGGTAATGCCTCCACATTTTCAAGGCATGCACTATGGCAACCAGTTCTAGATCATGAGTCACATAGTTGACTTCATGTTCGTTTAGTTTTCGGGATTCATAGCAGATCACACTTTCTTTCTGCATAAGGACTCCTCCGAACCCTTCCTTATAGGCATCTGTGCACACAAGGAAGTCAGCTCCTGGGTCAACGATTTTCAACACGGGTGCATGGGTCAGTAGATGTTTCAGGGTTTGGAATCTTTCTTCACATTTCTGTGTCCACAAGAATTTTGTCCCCTTCTTTTGGAGGGCAGTGATTGGATAACCAATCTTGGAGAATCCTTTTATAAATCTCCTATAGTATCCTGCTAATCCCATAAAGGATCTGATGTCTAAAACATCCTTTGGGGTAGGCCATTCCATGATAGACCTGATC